>CABHPQ010152981.1:0-14375 GCA_902168405.1 Peromyscus aztecus | reverse complement strand
GTGCTGCCAGGAGCAATTGTGTCTCACATCAACAGAATTTTAAGTTATTTAAATGCCATATTTTTAGGGTTTATGAAATGCTTGAAGATTACCTATCCATCCGACCTATATATCTGTAAATCTGGATAACCTAACTAACATAACTATAGAGATGACAAGCATAGGTGACTATAAATCTATAAGTCTTATCTACCGAAATAACCTAAGGACTAAGGCTTCATGTAAACAAGGTAAACAGTCTATAAGCAAAAGTATGGTAAAAGACGATGACTTCAAAATTGTGACAATACACAAGATATTTATAACAGAGGTAGAAATGTACAGTGTGATACACAATATGACAATAATCTTAAATATATATCAATATACAGAATATCCTAAACAGAAGTAGAACATAATACAGTATGACAGATATAAATTTACATTTGCATCAATATACAAATATTTCAAATAAGAGTAGAAATATATGTACATTATAACAAATATAGTTCTATCAATATACAAATTATCTTAAACAGGAATTTAGAAATAGTTTACATTTGTATCAACAGTCTCCATTGTGCTCACAGAAATGATTCTGTGTTATTCTGGGTTTTCTGTGGGGGCATGAGTCTCTTTCTGTGTGTTTATGTGTTTCTTACACTTTTTGTTTTTCCTTCTTTACTGTTTGTTTTTTAACCTGTTTGTTTTCTAAAGAGAGAGAAAGAAGACATGGAGATGGATGAGGGGGGTGTAAGCAGTGCAGCTCAGACGGAAGGGATCCTGGCAGTTGGGAGCCAAGGAATACCACAAAGTCACCATAAACTTGTCAGTTTACAGCGCTGTCCCAGGGAAAGGTTTCCCCAATGCAACAACTCTGCTCCACTGGCGGAAGGTTCCCAGCGAAGAAAAGTGGTACAGTCCTCGTCCATTCTGCATTGACTCTGGCAAGAGTTGTTACTTCTCTGACTCTTGGCTCCACTCCATTCCACCAAAGAAGGTCTGCACCCAAACCTCATTCAAGAGATTTATTGGGAGGGAAAAATCCAGGAGGGTGGCTGCCTCTGCCACGGTGGAAAAAGGCAGTTCCCAACTGAACAGGTACAGGACTTAAAAGGCTTCTTAGGGGCAGAATTTCTCTAGGGTGAAGATTTCTGGGGTGGGAATTGGTTGGATTTCAATCCCTGAGCTTGGACAAGCTCAGAGATTGGCTAGATTTTGTGCTTAGGGATTGGTTGGTTTTCCTGCTCAGGTTG
This sequence comes from Peromyscus aztecus, assembly GCA_902168405.1. Classification (NCBI taxonomy): domain Eukaryota; kingdom Metazoa; phylum Chordata; class Mammalia; order Rodentia; family Cricetidae; genus Peromyscus; species Peromyscus aztecus. The sequence goes on along the minus strand of CABHPQ010152981.1, from coordinate 13,140 downwards.
GTTGGTTTTTGTCCCGAGTTGGTCAGGGCCAAAGTGTGTTTCTTTCACTGGCCCTTTTAAAGCTTTTGGTTCTGGTTTCAGGGTCAGGATGTATTTCTTTGGCTGGCTCTTCTACCCTACATGGGGAGATAGGGAGGATCTGGGAGGAGGTGAGGGCAGGGAAATCATAACAGAATATATTGTATAAAAATCAATTTCAATAAAAAATAATGAAAACATATTAACTAAGAAATTATTTTCAATTGGTTTAATAAAGGATTTAAAATTTCTGTTTTTTTTTTTTTTTTTTTAGAAATTAAGTTTCTAATTCCTGTACTGGTTTTGTTTAAGGTAGTTCCAACACTCTAGAGTTAGCTTTTGAAAAATGCTCTACCAAAACATCTAAGCAATATATTACTATTTTGTGATTGGAGATGCTAACTGTGGTTGAAAAGTCTAAGGGTAAACAGGCTGTTGAACATTCTTGAGTTGCTTTCATGTCCTCTTGGCAGGAAGTGAGTGGCCACCCCCGTCCCTGCCCACTCCTGGCCTCTTCTCCCTCTGCCCTGGCACAGAAAGCTGTTGTTTGAAAGGACGGGCTGAGGAACGGAGGGCTCTGAAGGAAAGCTGCTTTGATCTCTGCCGGACTGACCGGTGACCCTAGCCATTTGGGTCTCGTCCGTGGAGGATCCTCAGTTCAAGATGGCATCCAGACAGAGAAAGAAACATCGGTCTCTGTACTTCCAACCAAGGGACACAGGTTCCATTCCACCAGAGACTCTAGAACATCTTATTGATAAAGAAGCCCTCCAAGTCTGAACTGGGGTTCAGAATGAAATCAGTTTTCTTTGGAACCATTTGATGTTTTCAAAATACTTCAAGGAAAACACCTTTAATACGGGAGTCCTAGTAAGGAACTTAAGAGCTTGCGGGGGGGGGGGGGGGGAGGGTTGAGATGGTTCCCTTGACAAGAGTGTTTGCCGAGCAAGCAAGAGTACCTGCATTTGATCCCCAGAACACATGTTAAAAAAAAAAAAAATCTGAGTGTGGTATCTTATAATTCCAGGAGGGGAGCGGGGAGACCAGTGGATCCCTTGCCTTCTTGCTAAGTTTCAAGCAGGTGGGAGACCCTGCCTCAAAAACAAAAAGGTGAATGGTACTTGAGGAACAACACTAGATGTTGTCTTCTACTTGCACACTTATTCAGATATAAGTGCACATGAACACACACACACACACAAACAAAAAACAAAGAAAAACCTTAAAAGTTTGGTTTCTTTCTTGATGAAACAACTTCGTGACTTAAAGAGATGATACAGGTAACTAACTCTGTCTCCCTAAACACTGCCATTCCATTTAATTACTAAATTCTGCATTTTTTTTTTTGAGAAGCAAAATATAGGCCATGGGGAGAAAAAGGAGAAACTGGATTTTTCCCTTTTACGTATATAGATATGAGGATATGGAAGTCATTGTGGGGAATTTATAATTCTTCATAAAAATTCCAAGGAATTCTCCTGCCCCCACTGGCATACATGAAGCTAAGAGGAGAAGCAAGACACTTTATGAGGAATTCTCAATATCAGACAATTTTGGGGGTCACCTAGGTGTCAGAAAGACAATCCATGTCATTCAAATTTATCCCTTCTGGCCCTATTTTCTCTGACCTTTTCAAGACCTGGTCCTGAAGCCGAGGGAGGTTCTTGGCTGAAGGTTATCTATTTCTTCTGGCTCCTTTGAATTCCCTTACCATTAGTGAGGCAGCTACTGTTAACAGGCCAGACAGACCCCATGTCTCCATCCCTGTGCGAAAGGGAAGTAAGACCTCAGTTATAACCCATCCCCGGGAGTACTCACCAGGATGTACTTGAAAGTAATTTAAATCTGAATGGTTTAAATATGAAGTTCTGATGCTTTGGGGACTAGTCTTGATTTCTTAGTTATTTGTATATATCCATCATACATGCTCATATACATCTATGTGAGTCTGTAGTCCTCTCGGGTACTCTAGTGACTATTCCTCCTCACATGAGACTCTTGCTCTTCAGAATGTCTAGCACCATCTTTCCATTTTTTTTATCTGACTGACCTTTTCTCTTTTCCAGGGTTTAGCTCAGTGTTCATAGGCACAGGAAACATCTGAGGTCCCGGTACGTAAACAGGCTTCTTATTTCTGCTCCTGTGTGACTGAGCATATTATAATAAAATCATTCACTTACTCACTGGTTCAGAAAATAGTTCTGGCACACCTGTGTTTATTAACCTTGCACCTAAGCTTCATCCGGTCAGAGCTGTCATAAAATAGACCTCTATAAATGTTTTTTTTTTTTTTTCAGCTAAAACATATGCATACATTACTTTCAGTTTTAGGGAAAGGCTTAATTGGTTACTGTGAGTGAATTGTTGTTAGAGAGGCTGTATTATGTGTGTGTGTGGGAAATCGCTGTAATTACGATCAGAATTACTTGTAGATGGTGGTTAAGAGCCTGCATTTCAGATTGAAACTGCCTGAGTCCAGTCCTGGTCCCCTGTTTGGTGGCTCTGTGGCGTTCGGTCACCTGCCTGTCCTCCTTGTGTCTTGTGGGTAAGGTGGGGTTTGCCACCGTTGAGGAGATTAAATAAGGAAAATATGCGAGAGCAAACATGAAGGCATGACGTCAGATCCCCAGTACCCACGTAACAGCCATGCTAGCATGTGTCTGTAACTCTAACACCATGGGAGTGGAAATAGGCAGATACCTAGAATTCACTGGCCACTGACTCTAGCCAGTCAGTGAGCTGTAAGTTCTGGGTTCAGTGAGAAATCCTGCTTCAAAACAAAACAAAACCCAAACAAACAAAAAGGTGGGTAGCCACTGAGGAAAACAGCAGAATGTTGACCATGACCTCTGACCTCCATATGCATGTATTCCCACAGGTACACACAAACACACATAGATACATGTACACACACACACACACACACTCACATAAACACATACACTAAGAGAGGTACAAGAGAATGCCATATTAATTTAATTATTCAGATTTACTTTCTCAATTTCATCCTTGAGCATGCTTTTCAAATGTTAATATAAATCACCCAGGGATTGTTACAGTGGAGTTTCTGGTTCCAGAGGTCTGGGCTAGGGCCTGAAAATGTGATAAGATCCTGGGGGATTTGAATGCCCAAGTTCACAGACCACATCTAGCTGTGGTTGTCAAACCTTATAAGCATCAGAATTCCTGGGAGGGCTTGTTCTAACAGGATTTCTGGGCCCTGCACCTGGAACTCCTGCTTCAGCAGGTGGAGGGTGTGGCAGGCAATCTGCATTTCTAACTAGCTCCTAGGTAATAATGGTGCTTCTGGGTTCGCAACCTCGTATTTTAAGAACCACTGATTTAGAAAACAGATGATTATTTTACATAAAGAATAAACTACTTTGCTCTGTTACAGAAAATCAAGGTTGGGAGCTTGCTTGCTGGATTCCAACATCAAGATTTTCCTTCTAAACACATTTAATATTACCTTTAACAACAAGCTCTAGCATGTCCCTATAGGCTTTGCACTGGCCAAGGCTTGCCATACCTGAAGTAACAATCTAACCCTCCCTGGGGCTCTTGGCCAGGATTTCTGAGGCTGGTGAAATCATGGCTCTTGAATAGGTAGGCTCCCTCTCAAATGAAGGTGAGAACAAGGAAGCCATTTCAGTAGGTTCTCATTAGGCACAGTGAATGCTGATCCATGACTTGGCAGATTGTGTTTGTGTGTGCGTGTGTGGATGGTGTATTTCTGCATATGCACATGTGTACGCAAGATGTGCTTTCCTGTGCCTGTACATGTGAGGGTCAGACATCAATGCTGGATGTCTTTCCTCTATTGCTCTCCACCTCTTTTTTGATACCGAGTTTCTCACTGAACTTGGAGCTCCCTGTCTCTGCTAGACAGGAGCTGGAAAGTCCCATTGGATCTACCCATGTCTGCCCTCCCCACCAGTGACTGGGGTTGGAGGCATGCTGCTGTACCTGGCTTCTTATGTGGGTTCTGGGGATCTGAAACCAAGTGCTCATGTTTGTGTAGCAAGTACAAGTACTTTACCCTCTGAGTCATCTTCCCAGCTGTCTTACTTGGGGTCACTATCGCTGTGATGAAACACTATGACCCAAAAGCAAGTTGGGGAGGAAAGGGCTTATTTGGCTTACACTACTTCCACATTGCTGTTCATCATCAAAGGAAGTCAGGACAGCAAGTTAAACAGGGCAGGAACCTGGAGGCAGGCACTGATGCAGAGGCCATGGAGAGATGCTGCTTACTAACTTGCTTCTCCTGACTTGCTCAGCCTGCTCTCTTATAGAACCCAGGACCGTGAGCCCAGGGATGGCACCACCCGTAAAAGGTTGGGCCTTCCCCTGTCAATCACTTAATTAAGAAAATGTCTTGTGGCTGAATGTTATAGAGGCATCTTAATTTTGAGGTTCCCTCCTTTCAGATAACTCTAGCTGGTGTGCCAAGTTGACACACGACTAGCCAGCACACCAGCACTCTTCTTGTTCAGTTGGTGGAACCCTTTGGGAAGGATTAGGAGGCAAGGCCTTGTTGGAGGAAGTGTGTCACTGGGAGTGGCTTTGAAGTTTCAAAAGACTGGAGACATTTCCAGTGTGCTCTTGGCTTCCTGCTTGTTGATTCCAACGTGAGCCCTCGGCCACTCCTGCTGCCACAGCTTTGCTCTGCCGTCATGGAGTCTAGCCCTCTGAAACCGTAAGTCCACATGAAACGCTTTCTTTTTAAGTTGACTCGGTCATGGTGTCTGATCACAGCCCCAGGAAAGTAACTAATACATTTACATCCCCTTCTAAAGAGGGCAGCATGCAGGGTCCTGGGAGTGAGCTCCAGAATGACCCTTACCCCGACAGTGTTTATAGTTTTAAGAAAGATAAGGATTTCTATGGCGGAAGTAGCTTTTGCTCAGCTGCATGCTCTCCATTCTCATGTGCTTCACCTAGGCTCCACTCCATTTGATGGAGACAAATGACCATGGACCAAAACCACTGACATCATGAGTCAAAATGAACCTTTCTTTCTTCAAACTGATCTTCTCAGATTTTTTTTTTTGCCACAGCAAAGGAAAATGGACACACACATCCATCCAAGTGTTTAGAGCCGTATACTTATTGCACTGAACCTAGAATTAAGTTTCCATTTCATGTGCTTTCTGAACATTTTAAGGATTGTTTTCTCTCAAAACAATTTGTGGATAATTCCAAAAAATAGAAGTGAGGCTTATCAAAGAGACGTGCGTCCTGTCTGGTGTCACGAAAGGTCAATGGTTAGTTACCGTATTAAGTTCTCGTCCTATGGACATGATAGAATGCCAGACAAGAACGTGGAAGGAGCAGTTTACTTTGGCTCACAGTTTGAGGGCGAGGAGCTCGTGGCAGCAGGAGAGTGGGACAGCTACTGCCCTGTCTGTAATAAGGATGTAGAGCGGGGAATCAACCGGTCTCAACTCACTTTGTCTGTTTTATTCAGTCCATAGAGTGATGCTGCCCACACCTGGGGGTGGGGGACGTCTTTTCACCTCATTAACCCAAACTAGAACTCCCTCACAGACATGTCCGCAGGTTTGTTTCCTAGGAGAGTCTAGATAAGTCAATGACCAATATCAACCGCCAGTTACTAATTGTGTTTCAGATTTCTCTGCCCAGATTCACCCAAGAGCCAAAGCGATTTTGGTTTTTGACCAGATAGATGGCTAGCTTTACTACTGGCTCTATGTGTACATTTCTAAGGTGGAAATCAAGGCTGATTGTAGTTTAAAACTTGAAACTTCCAAAGGCTTCAACTTTGTAGATGTCACTGTGAATTATTTCTTGGTAGCTTGTAGAAACCTATAGATTACTTACAGTAAAGGAAGTTGGTTCAACTTGTTACTAACCAAGAGGAGTCACACTTCAATCTTATTCTTAGTTTATTTTCTCATATTATATATATCTTCTACAGTGACTTCATTCAAGTGTCTAGATTCAAATACATCATTTTATAAGGTACAAAATTTATGCCTCTGAATATTATCGCCATATTTGAAACATCAGGAGATGTATTTTTCGGTATTTCCTCCTTTCTGTTTGGTTTACTGCTAACCCTTGTGAAAATAAAAACAAGCACCCAATTAAGTTGCTACATTTTCTAGACTTGTGAGGTTCCAGAGAGCCTTAGATGACTGTAGGAGGAAGCTGCTGGGTGGTGTGTTTAGGTAGACACTTGGCCTAGTGCTACCCAAGTTGTTTTCAAGCTGCAGTGGATGGATTAGTTACTTTTTTAATTGCTTGGCTGAAACACCATGATCCTGGTCACAATCTCAGAGTTTATTTCGGCGTACAGTCTACAGGGTTAGAGTCCATGGTGGTATAACGGGGGCAGCTGGTAGCAGGCACGGCAGCGGAGACTGGAAGTGGAGAGCTCACGTCTTGGACTACAAGCAGGAAGCAGGGAGTGAACTAGAAATGGCATGAGTCTTTACATTCTCCAAGCCCTTCACAGCGACGTACTTCATGCGAAAAACCCATAGCTCCCGAGTCCCCTCACACAGCGCCATCACCTGGGGACTGTGGGTGTCCTATGGGAGACATCGTCATTCAAGCCACTGCAGGTGGAATGCTGGTAGAAGGGGAATCTTGGGAGCTGGGGGGAGATGACTCAGTTGGCCAAGTGCTCACGACACAAGCATGAAGATTTATAATCCCAGCACTGGGGTAGAGTAGGGGCAAGAGAGGGAAGAGACAGGAGGATTTCTGGGGCTTGCTGCCCAGCCCTAGGCTGCCCAATAAGTGAGCTCCAGGTTCAGTGAGCTCTAGGTTCAGTGAGCTCCCTGTCCAAAAAAGGTGGAGAAGCAATTGATGAAAACAGTGCTGTCCGTCTCTGACCTGCACACCCATGTGCACTTACACACACGCACACATACAGGTGCTGTCCGTCTCTGACCTGCACACCCACGTGCTCCTACACACATGCACACATACAGGAACATGTACATACACACACACACACACACACACACACACACACACACACACCCCACAGGAATCTTAGAGAAATTAATTTGATCTCTAATCAGCAAATAAAATTATACACATTTGAAGTGCAAAACGGATGATTTGGTTAATTGATTGTCCATTGCAGACACAGCTATATCAGTTTTCCATTTTGTGGTAAAAATTTTTGGCTTTTTAAAAAAGTGAACAGAAAATGTCAGAACTGATATCTGGGCCATTTAGAGACATCCTACCTGCTGCTGTCAACTCAAGAGCTAATAAGGTGGCATTTCTCCCTTAAACTGGAGATATTTCAACTCAAAGAAACTAAGAGATTTTTTTTTTTTTTGGTGGCACCTCCTTGGCAGTTAGTCACATCAAGATGAAGCTGAGTGTTTCCTCCCCAGCCACCAGCTGTCAGAAACTCATTGAAATGGACAATGAACACAAACTTTGTGCTTTCTATGAAAAGCCCATGACAACAGAAGTCGCTGACGATGCTCTTAGTGAAGAGCGGGCGGGTTATGTGGTCTGAATCAGTGGTAGGAATGACAAGCAAGGTTTCCACATGAAGCAAGGTGTCCTGACCCATGGCAGAGTGACGTGCTGTTAAGTAGGGGGCATTCTTTTTATATACTGAGGAGAGCTGGAGACAGGAAGTGCAAGTCTGTCCAAAGATGCATTGTGGATGCCAATCTGAGTGTTCTCAACTTGGTTATTATAAAAAGGAAGCAGAGAGAGAGAGAGAGAGAGAGAGAGAGAGAGAGAGAGAGAGAGAGAATACTCTTGAACTGACAGAATACTAATGACTGTGCCTCAGCAGTTGGGGCCTAGAAGAGTTAGCGGAACCTGAAAGCTTTTCAGTCTCTCTGAGGAAGATCATATCCGCCATTATGCTGTCACAAAGCCTTAAAGAAGGGGAGAAGCCCAGGACCAAAGCAGCCCAGATTCAGCCCCTTGTTACTCCATGTGTCCTGCAACACAGAGGCTGGTGTGCTGCTCAGGAGGAACAAAGCACTAAGAAAAGTAAAGAGGAGGCTGCAGAATGTGCTAAACTTTCAGCCAAGAGAATGAAAGAAGCCAAAGAAAAACACCAGGAACAGATTGTCAAGAGACGTGGGCTGTCCTCACTGAGAGCTTCTCCTTCTAAGCTGAGTCCAGTCAAAAATAAGTCTTAAGAGGAACAAATAAATGGCCAAACCCTGAAAAAAAAAAAGAGAAAGAAATAAACGAAGAGTAATTCTTATTTGAAGTTGGAATAAGAACCAACATGAAACTTTAGGCCATCCCAGCTTCATTAGTTGTTATAATTGGTGTAACAGTACAGCATTTTATGTATTGCAACTGGAACAGAAAATAGATATCTAATACTTAAGAAAATCCCTACATTTTCTTTTCATAATTATTGTATTCATGGCTTTTTTTCCCCAAAATAGGGTCTTACTCTGTAGCCCAGGCTAACCTTTAAGACGTTATACTGCCCAGACTGTCCTCAGACTCACAGCAATCCTCCTGCCTTACAAATCAGCCTCCTGATTACAAATATTCACCACCACACCCAGCTCACCCTGTGTATGAAACCTTAAGCTAGTAAGAGAAACTTGAAACTCTTTTTTTTTTAATGCTCTGTCTACTTTTAGCTAATACTTGTAAGAACCAATATTATCCCTCCTCAGTAACTATATTTTCTTGTTTCCTTCAAGGGTCATGTGAAAGACTGTGTATAATTCAGAAAAGTTATTTCTACAGTGAAAAAAAAATACTCCACATTTAAATCAATCCAAGTCTGTTCCTGACATCCAGGCCGGATCTAGGACACATCTGGACAGCTGGAAACATCCAAGTTTGATTGACTTTTCCAACTTTTAGAACATTTAGTACATAAAAGACGGAGGCAATTGTCCTAATCACTATGTTTTTAAGGAGTCAACAGCGTTTCTGTAGGGCTGGCAAGCCCATAGCACAGCCCTTGTTTCCTGCCCCATGTCCCTGTCAGATATGCCCCATGCTGGCAGACAAAGTTAACTTTCAAAGGGTGTGGTTTCTGAGGTTGCCACATGCTTTGCCGTGACTTAAAATATCCCTCTCTGGCTGCCAGATGGCTCAAGGAGGCAGCAAATTCAGGATCCACCAGCTGTAGAGTCTTCTGGGTGCCTTAGGATGAGACCTCTTTCAGGGTCCTTCCTGTTTCTGTTTTTAAACCTCTGGACCACTTTAAGCCTTAAACCAGGACCTTACTCCCCCTCCTCTGTGTAAGTTAAAGCATGGGGTCAGAATGGATTTTGGGCACAAAAAGCATATGCTGACCTGTTGCCGTTCCCCCCGAGAACATGACTTTTAACTACTCTCCAAAAGGAACTCTTGCTTTTTTCAGCTTAAATTCTTTGGATGCTATGTATACAGGAAGCAAGAGAAACCCTGTGGGGAAACAAATCTAGGAGCCTCCAGATAGACCTGCTTCTTGTGGCCCCTTGGCAAGAGTCGAGGAAGCAGCCTTGGATAGAGTCCTCAGGGTCGGTTCTTCCCTGGGTGCAGAGGCATCAGACACAATTCATTCCCAGTTATTGAATGACAATGCCCGGGGCCATAAGAGAAAAAAAAATGGAAAGAAAAGGCAAATAGAGGGGGAAATAATTTTCTATTAGTTGAATGGAAGAGTGAGATAACTTGGGTTTAAAAAGAGAAAAATAAATACGCCGCAAAGGAGTTTTTCATCAAGTATTTCTTGAGCACTTACTATGTACAAAAAAACAGTTGCAAGCTTTGAAGAGATAATAATCAAGAGACTAGGGGCATTCTTTGGTCTCCTGGGCTTCCTAGTGTAGTGGAAGGGCTCAGCTCCCTAACCCGCAGTGTGTGTGTGTGTGTGTGTGTGTGTGTGTGTGTGTGTGTGTGTGTGTACACAATGGCATCAGTGGAGATACTTCTGAATGATGCTTAAATCAAGACCTGAAAGCAATTAGATGAACAAAGCTCTCAAATTAGGTTAACTTTGTCTTAGTCAGGATTACTACTGCTGTGATGAAACACCATGACTAAGCAAGGGGGAGAGGAAAGTGTTGGTTCGACTTAACATCCTACCTCATAATCCGTCATTGAAAGAAGCTAGGGCAGGACTTGGAGCAGGAGCTGATGCAGAGGCATGGAGGGTGCTGCTCACTGGCTTGCTTCCCATGGGTTGCTCAGCCTGCTTTCTTACAGAACACAGGACCACCAGCCCAGGGATGGCACCACCCACCATGGGCTGGGCCCTCCCCCATTGATCACTAATTAAGAAAATGCCCTACAGGCTTACCTATCTTATAGCCCTATCTTATGGAAGCATTTTCTTAAGCGAGGGTCCCTCCTTCCAAATGACTTCAGTTTTCGTTAAGTTGGCATAAAACTATCCAGCACAGGCTTCACTTTTCAATGAAGTGAGTACAAAAACAAAAATTCAGTTCTGCAGGGTTTATTTCCTCTCGTCCTCAGATGGTTGCCTGTCAGAGCACAACTCCGATTTTTGCAGGAGACAGTTGGGTTGCTGCCTCTTTCCCCTTACATAGACATTGTTTCTCACCTGTTGCTGTATGGTGATTTCTTGGTTTGGGTCTGTCTGCCCCAGGAGATTGGAAGTCACAGAAGATTGGGGGTCATGCCTTGGTAAACTCTGAGTACAGCATAGCTCTAGGATGAGATTTAAGATTAAAAAAAAAAAAATCGAGACAGATGAGAAAAAGTAGCAGATACTTTCACAGTATCTTTGTATTGATTAAAGAGTAGTGTCAAACGTCTTTCCCTGCAATGAATGTATTGAATTCTTCTAAGTGCCTTGGCACAGGCCCTGTGTTTGCCATGGGCTATGGTGATGAGCAGACTCCACAGGGTTCTGGTTCTTACGGAGCATACAGTACCAAAGAGGAAGATAATTTTATATGTTAACTTATAAGTACATAAATTCCGATTCTACCAAAATAAGGAGTGCAGTCCTACAGTATCAAAAGAAATGATTTTCGATGAGACTGGCGAGAAAAGCAAGGTTTTGCTGCATTTCTTGAATGCCAATGAGAACTGCATTTTGTATTTCCATCATTCTTCTCCTCTTATTCTCCTACAATAATTTATGTTTTATACGCCAGATGCAAACTTTCTACTGGGAAAGGGACACAAATCAATGGTCCTTTTAGACACTTTATCTTCCTGGCCCAGCTCAATTGCTAATAGAAAGACCCACTTTTTGGGTAAATAAATACGTTAATCATAGCCAATATTCAGATTCTCTCTAAAACTGTCTCTCAGTTGTCCCGATATTATCTAGTGTGTCAAACCTTTTTTTTTTCCATGGATAACTTGGAGCTCTAATACTGCTAACACCTGTACAGGGGAGTGTTATTCTTGCACACTGAGAGCTGAGAAGGATAAGCCAAAATTGAAGAAAATAAAACAAAACAAAAAAATGAGCATCAGGAATTCTCTCTGCACTCCAAATGTCAGGCAATTATTGCTGGATGCTTATTAGGTATACACAGAATAGCATTTTTCTTTTCTGGTTACAGATCCAAGAATATAACTTGAAGTAACTTGTCAATATTAGATATGAACACTGGAGGAGCAAGCTGACCTTTCTAATACAACAGAACAATATTCCACTATCACATGGGCGTTTCATGGTGCCCTTTGGAATTTTGGGATGTAAGACAGAAGCTGTGTCTTCCCTCACCTCCTCTCCCCTCCCCTCCCATACCCACCCCTCTCCCCTCTCCTCTTTCTTCTACCCTTCCTTCCTTCTTTCTTTCCTTCCTTCCTTCCTTCCTTCCTTCCTTCCTTCCTTCCTTCCTTCCTTCCTTCCTTCCTTCATTCCTTCATTCCTCCGTTTCTGCCTTCATATTTCTTCTGAATGGTGTCATCTGAACCATGATGATGGTGTTAATAATACATATGCTATCAACAGTAAAACAGGATGGAAGCAAGATGGGGTAAGAAAAAGTAGTACAACAATCCTAGACAATACTATCCACAGATACTTTAATTTCTCAGGTTAAAGAAATTGCTTATTAGCCAGACAAAAGATGACTTGCTATAATGGTTTAATATCATACTTTAAAATTTAAAACTATGAGCTCCTTAGTCCTAGTCTGATACTGGGGCACACATCATTTTCATGAAAAACATGAACTCAGTAGTTACGAATAAAGACAGCAAGGTTAAAAAGAGATAATAAAAGAAATGAAATGAAGTGTCAAGAGAAGAACTTTACCACTAAAGCAGACACTTCTCCAAAGACGTGCCCTTTCTGTGCCTACCCTGTCAGCCACAGCTAACAGCCATATGCAGGACGTACTTCCTATGGGCTGTCTAAATCATGCATTCTCAACAGAGGAGAAATCACCCCCGGGGGGTGAAATGTGATTGTGTGTGTGTGTGTGTGTGTGTAAAATTACTTGTTAATATATAAAGCATGGATATATGTACAATGTATAAGCAAGTATACAGCATAACTGTGGTATTAAAAATCTATAGGGTGGCAATTAGGAAAAAAAAATGTCTAAAAAAAGATTCTTTCCTGGGAGAGTAATAATGAAAACAAGTGGTTGAGAAATGCTGTCTTAGTGGTCGGCTCGTGCTGTGTAGAGAAGATAATTCACCTCTGGAGAAGCTACTTAATCTCGAGTAACTTGATATTTATGCAACAACATCAACTAGGGAACGACATTATGGGATACAGCAAAATGGTAGCGTGGGGAAAGAATGATAGCCGGGCTTACGGCAAATAAACAGGTTCATCAACAGACTACAAACTCAAGGAGTGTAGGCCAGACTCTCAGAACTGGAAAGAAAAGGAGTAGGCGGTGAAGCCCCTTGTACCCTTACAGAATCTACAGCTTTCTTGTGCACATGACCAGTAGATGTCCTCTCAGCTTCCCCTACTTAATTGTCTGGCTGAGTTAATGGAGGTTATTTATCCCTGTGGTATACCTAGGCCGGGCACATGTCACTTTGAACACTCTATGTTGGTGGGTGACTCACTGTTACATGCTACCCTTCTGATCTCTTCAGTGGACCTCTTTGCTTACCAAGACTCGGGGTGTTTGTTCCCCAAGCTGTGTATATAGCACTTGTGTTTACTGGCACACTGCTTATTATTCCATGAGACAGCAGATCAACCAGTGC
>CABHPQ010152980.1:0-58262 GCA_902168405.1 Peromyscus aztecus | reverse complement strand
CAGCTATACCACTCTTGGGCATATACCCAAGGAATGCTCAATCATATCACAAGGGTACTTGCTCAGCTATGTTCATATCAGCATTGTTTGTAATAGCCAGAACCTGGAAACAATCTAGATGCCCTTCAACTGAAGAATGGATAAATAAAATGTGGTACATATACACAATGGAATACTACTCAGCAGAGAAAAACAATGACAATGAGGTTTGCAGGCAAATGGATGGATCTAGAAAAAATCATCCTGGGTGAGGTAACCCAGACTCAGAAAGATAAACATAGTATGTACTCACTCATAGGAGGATACTAGATGTGGAACAAGGATGACTGGACTGCTACTCACAACACCAGGGATGCTACCTGGAAAACAGGACCCTAAGAAAGACACGGGGATTACCCAATGACGGAGAAATGGATGAGATCCACTGAACAGCCTGGACGTGAGTGGGGGTAATGAAGGGCGAGGGTTGAGGGAAAGAGAGCTTGGGGGAGTGGGAGATCCCAGTTGGATCAAGAACAGAGAGGGAGAGAAAGGAATAGGAGACCATGGTAAATGAGGACTTCATCTTTATTTTTTAAATGAACAAAGCTCATGCTTTTTTAATTGTATATGTATGTGTGCAGTTCTCAAGAATAAAATATTACAAAATGCATGTTTATGATGTAGGCACCAAGCTATATCTTAGGATATTAAGCACTCATACTCTATTTACTTGCTTAATTCTCCCCTTTTAATGTATTAATTCCTTTTTATGTGACTATTGTTATTATCTCTTTACAGAGAATGAACAATGGTATAATGTAGGAAACTATGTCTCAAAGACAGCTAGCAAACATCAAAAGAAGGTAGCAACCTTGCACCTTGCTCCTTATCCAACTGCCAGTGCTATACAGCAGCCATCTATGTTGTCCACATAGGTGATCTTATTCCTCAGTCATTCAGACAGACAGACAATCAGACAGATAGACAGATAGATAGAGATGATAGAAGATATTAGGAGCTTGATTGCTACTGATTTTATATGTGGTCATTAATATGCCAAGGCCTCTAAAAACTAAAGTAAGATTATTTTCTTTATAAATGAGAGTCTGTGTGATTACCATATGCATTACTTTGAGAGGTAGATTTGTATCTTTAAAAAATCAGTTATATTCAATGAGGTGGTAGAAAGCATTTGTCACAGCATCTTGTTCTTAATAATTCATGTATTACCCATCAACTCCTTCTGGAGTTTGATAATTACTTTGTGTATATTATTTGTATCAGACACTCCAATATTCCAAAATGTTGGTGATGGATGATTAAGCAAAATAGTTGCAAAAAAAAAACTTACTATGAGATTTAAATTCTAGTGAGAGATATATAGTTTCATTTCTGCTGCTGACACAAAGAAACATGAGACAAAAATATTTATTTAGCCTACAATTCCAAGCTACAGCCCAAACTGCATAACCCTGGTCAAGAAGAGAGAAGGAATAAATTGCGGATCTTTGATTGCTTGATTCTCCTCAGTTACCTTGCTCCTCTTATATGGCTCAGGACCCTTGAAGAGGGAATGGTGCTTCCCACAATGGGCTGTCTTCCTAAGTCAATATATAATAAAGTCAATTCATAACAGACATATCCACAGGTCAACCTAATGCAGGTACTAACTCATAACGACTTTCTTCCTGTGCAATTCTAGGTTGTCAAAGTGACTTCTAAAACTAACTAGTGTGTAAAAACAGAATAAATATGTAAACTATTCTGCATGCTACTGCATGTCAAGAGACTAGATTTAAAAGAGGTAGAAGAGAACAATGTGTGAAGGGAGCCTGGAATATGTATGAAAAGCTTCAACTCAACAAGAAGACACTTGAGCAATGGTTTGGAGGAGAAGGTTCCTGTATCTGTATGGAGTAAACAACCAGTACACGGGCTTTGAGGATGGAGTACATCTAAGGCAATGTAGATTTTCACACCCAAAATCTGGTAAGGGTGTTATTAGATGAGCAACAAAGAAAGTAAAACAAACAGAACATTGGGTCTGTAGGCCAATCTGAGCTTGAAGCTCTGGATCCGTTAGATATTTTTAGAGTTGATTTTAATTTTATTGAGGGTCCATTGGCAGGGATGTTATTGAAGGGTGACATTGAATAACTCAGGTGTTGATATATCTCTAACCCATTTACTGAGAAGTGACCACAGAGGGAATGAGTCAAGACAAAAGAAGGAAAACCATAGCAAAGGATGTAAGTGAATGAGAAATACCTGGTTGTGCTAAACAGTCTTATTAATAAAAAATAAAAAAAAAAACCAGAACCAGATATTGGGGTGAAAAACTGAAAGATCAGAAAAGCAGAAAGAAGCCAGTCACATTCTTACCACTTGGAAATCCTCCACCAAAGAGAGCTACTTCCTGTATACCTGTGCCTATATGCCTTTCTGTCCTGCCATCTCATTTCCTCTCTCCTCCCAGCTACATCACTTCCTCTTCCTGTCCAGCTCTGTCACTTCCTGTCTGTCGGTACAGACCTCCAGACCTTTATGGTTAGTGCTGGGATTAAAGGTATATACCACCACGCCTGGCTCTGTTCCCAGTGTGGCCTTGAACTCAGAGATCCAGATGGATCTCTGCCTTCTGAGCGATAGGATAAAAAGCATGTGGTACCATTGTCTGACCTCTATGTTTATTATCATGTCTGGCTTTTTCCTCTGATCTTCAGATAAACATTATTGAGGTACACAGATAAAATATCACCACACCTGGTGATTTCAGCCTGGGAGGAAAATCAAAGGGCTGAGAGGCACTGCATACTTGTTCCAACAGAGACCATAACCCAGGCTGGTATTGCATGACTCATGAGAGATGGGAAAGGATTCAGTAGTTGAACTTGAGACTCAAAAGGCAAACGTTGCTTTTAACTGAAATGGAAGAATGGAGTGTAGAGCATGAGAGGAAAATGGTCAGGAGATCATTTTTGAGAATCTTTACCAAATTATGAGCTTTCAGATATCTAAATAGCCAATTTTAAGAGCACGGGGTTATTAGATGTACCCACCATGGTTTTCATAAATCTTAGATATAGAAATTAAAATTTAATCATATTTGATCTCAGTAGCCATTCAACTTGGTTATAATTCACAAGCAGAGACCTTATTTAAAGACAAAACACTGAATAAAATACCGCATAAACTTGGTGAAATTGTTTTCTACTTATAAAAATTCATGATCAATGTCACTAATAATAATTTGGGTAAAAGATAGATGGACAGTATTATCCAGGAAGCCTAAAGTGAGTATTTCTTGACTTCGGTCTTAAAAGTCACTTAATAAAGCAACTATGTTAACATTGTTGCCGCTTAGAACAGAGAACTTGACAGTTACTTTAATGTGACTAATTTTGCTGAAGTAGAGCTCTTCTTCTGAAAGAGAAAGAGAGGGAAAATAATTATTTTCATTGTCTTATCTTCACATAATATATGACAATATCAGAGAAAAGTTCAGTGAGTGGTCATTCTTCTCTGTGGCCAGGAAAACATTAGTATTAATTGTTTTATCATTGGATGCACAAATAAATGGAAAAAGCCATCCCAGAAACACCTGAACACCTTAATTACTTTTGTATTATGCATAAAGTCTAGTATAGAGAAAACAACGAGGAATGAGAAACTGGAAACTATAAAATGCTATGTGTTACAGATGACAAGCAGGAAATTGGGCAGGAAATCTGTTTAACAATTGAACAAATACTGAGTACTTCCCACTCCTCTCCTATTCACTGCCTGTGGCACCATGATTACTATTTTATACAAAGTACCACAGAAGTCTTCTGCTTAACATTGAGTAATTAATAAATTTAGACACCAGGTCTTACTGCTATTTTTATAATTCTTTTACATTGTTTTCAACTTTTATTCCGATTTTAAAATTAAACTGAGATTATCAGTAAGGGGGAAAAGGCCTTATTTTAAGCAAATACTTAAGACTAAATATGGAGTCCACATTCTTTTCATGAACTCAGAATGTAGACCAACATATATATCCTCTCACTGTTTCTGTGAATCTGTGAAATTCCCCGAAGTGTAAACCCTACTGTTACTCAAGGGGCATGCACAGTGTCTGTGTGCATCTCCAAACTGGTGCTTACATCATTGTGTCTGTGTGCATCTCCAAACTGGTGCTTACATCATTGTGTCTGTGTGCATCTCCAAACTGGTGCTGACATCACTGAGCGACTAAAGCATTGGGTGCTCTATCTTGAGTCAGCAAGCAGTTTTATTACATGGTAATTAAACAAGCTACCCACTGGTTAATTTAAAGATGATTTGTCAAATTCCCTAAGAAATGAGGCTAAAGACACAGTCCTGCACGCTGCGACGAAGGCAGCTTCTCGCCTGCGTGCTGTGAAAAAGGAGTCGGCAATATGAAACACTAGTGATATATCTAGAAGGTACTCTGTTCTGACCAGCACATTTATTATGTGATTATTGCCAAGATTTTCTTAAAAAATCAACAATTTGGGGTAGAGAAAGGAGTGCAAACTAATAATCTGAAACTTTTTAAAGATTAGTATTAAGAGTCAATATAACAGGTGAAGGTTTTCAAAACTTGAAACCAGGAATTAGATGAAAGATTTTCCTTCAGTAATAGTCCATGTAAATAATGTTTTACGGCCTATCTGAGAGTAAAGAGAGAGCATTGATATTATATGGATATCTTTACCGAATTATGAGCTTTCAGATATCTAAACAGCCAATTTAAAGAGTACAGGGTTATTAGATGTACCCACCATGGCTTTCATAAATCTTAGATATAGAAGTTAAAATTTAGGCATATTTGATCTCAGTAGCCATTCAGCTTGGTTACAATTCATATTATATCATATCATATTAACTATGGTATGGTTCTGAGGCCATACCAAACCGATGGTATTAAGTTTATAATATAATGACTTAAATTTAAATATTTTACTTAATATAGATTCTAATACAGTTCATTATGCCTGGAAATTTTAAAATCAATTTTGTATGTTTTTTATATACACACAAAATTTAATCAATCCTAAAACATAAAAAACGTATAGTTTTTGCATAAACACACTCAAAGGTTTCATGCTTAGCCAATATATCCAACTGAGAGATGCATAACATTCATTCACCTCCTTTTAGTATTTCATTTTAATCTTTGCAATTTGCCTTCATTTGTAACCTGTTTTTATTTGGGGGTATGTAAAATTAACGACTATTATTTCCATCTCAGCTCTGTGTAAATAAAAATACACATGCCATTTTCCCCCCAGGAGGATACAGATTAGATAGCTTATTTTTAGATTATGAAAACTTTATCTTGAGAACTAGTTAACTCACCCTTCACTTTAGTCTTAATATTCTGTTAGAAAAACTATAATGTTTCAAAGGCCATTGTCATTCTATGTCTTTATGTTTCCATTTCTACCATCCTATAAATATTTATTGCTGAAAACAGTTTCTTAACTTATAGTGTTCATTTTAAGTTCCTGTGTTTAATAGTCTGTGTGCATAACCAATAAAATTAAATTTATTTATGACTTTCATTATATAAAATATCTGTTTTAAGTTTCTTATAACATATAGAGACATGTTAAGCTCTAGCACTTATCAAGAACACACACACACCCAATTCCTCATCATCCCACTCCTTGATTTAAATGATCTACTTTGGCTGGCCAAACAGATAACATCTGTGCTTACTCTTAACATTTTTACTGTGCTCACAGAGACAAAATAAGGCTTAGAATATGCTGTACCTGCAGTACAGAGGTACTCCATTGAAGTTAATGTTTTCTGGAATTCTAGTTTTGAGTCAACTGTATTCTTATCTTTGAAATATACTCTTTAATTCAACCTGTTTAAATTCCACACAAACTATAAAGTGCTTTAGTTTTCCAGCTCTACTTTCTATAACACATAGTTATCTATTCCTTTTTATAACATATTCACATTTAGAATAATATATCATAAGCTTCATATTCTGAGTAGGTTATACTCTTCTGTGAAAAACAACTGCTCATTTTTTGATGCATGTATTATATTATCTAGCATGGTGATAAGTGTGTGATAATTATAATAATAAGTGACATGTTTTAATTCACAGTTTTATATACAAATTGCTAAGGCACAGAGGTGTCTAGTACCATTTTACAACATATAAATTGGCATTGGCTTTGTAAGTGAAACTATTGTTTTGTTAGTCATAGTTTAGGCGACAGACAAGTAAAATAAAAACAATTTCAATTTAGAAGAAATATCCAATGTGAATTATAATTGCTGGAAGAAAAAAAACCAGAAAAAATGAGTGGAATTTCTTGGAAGAAGATAATGTGCAGATAAAATATTTTAAAAGAATGTGAAAGATATATAGACTTGAGCATCACAGTTTCTATTTTTTTATTCTATGGATATCTTCTTGATTATTGTTCTTCCAAAATAAGATACAAATTTTTAAAGAAAAAATATTTTCTCCTATTAAGTGCCTATCACATAATACTTGTATTATTTACTGTTCCATGATAAGGTATTTGGAGAGAGCAATTGAAAGTAGGATGAGTTTACTTGGGCTTACACCTTGAGAAGACAATTGTGGTGGAGAAGTCACAGTGGTGAGAACAACTCATGGCTGTGGTTGTGGGAGCTTGTTCACACTGGTGTGAATCAGGAAGCAGAGAAAGGGAAATGTAACAACTCAGCTACCTTTCTCTTTCTCCTGTTTTATGATTTCAGGACCTATGTGATGATGTCATCTATTTCAGGACGGATCTTCCTCCCTCAGCCAATAGACTCTGGAAACACTCTCAGAGACACATCAAAAAATGTGCCTCACAGCTATCCAGGTGTGCCTCACAGCTATCCAGATGTGCCTCACAGCTATCCAGATGTGCCTCATAACCATCCAGGTGTGCCTCACAACCATCCAGGTGTGCCTCACAACCATCCAGGTGTGCCTCACAACCATCCAGGTGTGCCTCACAACTATTCAGGTGTGCCTCAGAGCTATCCAGCTGTGCCTCACAACCATCCAGGTGTGCCTCACAGCTATCCAGGTGTGCCTCACAGCTATCCAGCTGTGCCTCACAACATCCAGGTGTGCCTCACAGCTATCCAGGTGTGCCTCACAGTTATCCAGATATGCCTCACAGCTATCCAGGTGTGCCTCACAGCTATCTAGGTGTGCTCACAGCTATCCAAGTGTGCCTCACAGCTACATAGGTGTTCCTCACAGCTACACAGGTGTGCTTCACAGCTACACAGGTGTTCCTCACAACTATCCAGGTATGCCTCACAACTTAGTTATTTTTCATTTCAATTAAATTGTTAATAAAAACAAAAATTACCACATCCTCCAAATGACAATCATCTGTAATACAGTACTACTAGTGTTTATTGAACTTATGTACATGAGAGTTTTACAAAGACTTGGTTAATAGTCCTTTATGTGTGTTAGTCTGTCAGAAGCTGTGGGTGAGGAAGAAAAAATTGGAGGAATTATTTAGAAAGAATTTGAAGACCCAAAGAAGAAAATAAAGTAAGAGAAGATATCTATCACCCTTGTATATGTAATGGAACTCCCTCAGACACATTTATTTATTGACAGCTTTCTTGCCAGCTAACAAGCTTTAAGTAAGTTATTGCATTTTGACAGCCTTGACCTACTAAGGCATGAAGCCCCTAATGGATTCCTAACTTGGTGGCTGTATTGGATGGTAGTGAAGGGTACTAGTAGGTAGGGTCTAGTTAGAAAATGTTAAGCCACTATTGAGATGTGTCCTTGGTGGTTATGCTGTCCCTGAACCCCTTCCCATACTACTTTTTTGCTTCCTGTACAGAGAGAGGAGAACAACCTTTTATGCCACATACATTTGCTGCCATGATGTTCTGGACATGAGGTCAAGCAAATATATTCTGCTCCATCTGAACCATGAGCCAGAAGACATCTTTCCTAAAGTTAAGTTGTTCTATTGGGTATTTTGGGCACACTAATAAAACTCTAGCACTACAAATACCTCATGGAAATTGAACATACATGAGGACACACTGGAAAGGCATTCTAGACAACAAGGTCATTCATCATGTGGTATGTGTGTATCATGGAATGACATGCAGCCATTAAATATGTGCAAGTAATGCCTTGAATGCTGCCTTAAAATAGTATTTGGAGATGAGGAGATGGGCACACTGACTGATGACATGAGACCTGACTAACAAATCCCCAATGTTCATATGAAAAGCCATGCATGGCTGGCTGTGTGTGGCTTTACCCCTAACACTGGTGAGTAGATGCAGAGATTTTGCTGACAGGGCTACTTAGAAGGACCATCAAACTTCCAGTTCAGTGACAGACCTTGTCTCAGGTCTCCAGAGCAGAGAATAATAGATGAAGACAACTTGCCCTGGTCTTCATGTGTGCCTGCCCTTGCTTGTACATTGCATGCTGACAGACATGAGCCATGCATATACACAAGAAACATACATATACACACACATGCAAATAAATAACTAAATGTATTTTGGAAAAATTAAAAACTATGGTATTTAAGATTAAATTCCTCAAGAAAATCACACTTAAATACAAAATTCTATGTACACAAAGCATAATTTTAGTTAAAATTTTAATATTGTATATATGTATAATGTATGTGAATGGATATGTCTGTGTGAATATATGTATGAGTACAGTTATGTGCACACACAAATTCTGCCTTATTTCATATAGGAACTCTTCTTGGTCACTGATTAATGTGCTAGACTAGCTGGCTCAGGAACTCAGAGGGATCATCTTGTCTGCCTTTCATCTGGCTCGAGGACCACTTGAATTACGAACACATATTACCACATCTGACTTTGCAGAGTTCTAGGGATCTGAACTCATTGCAAATTCTCTGCCCACGAGTCATCTCCTCAGAGCTAACATGCAATTCTATAATAAACAAAATATGCACATCAAATACAAGAAAATCAATCTTGTTTTCTAAAATATAATCTATTCCTTCCCTTGTTATGCATCTATAGATTTCCACTAGTAAAATCAATAACATTATGATGTTAAAAATTCTATTAAAATAATACATTCTCCTCCCCTGACTCCCACGGTGGTCCCTTTTTGCTTTTCTATTTTCTGCATTCTTTTCTGCATTTACTCCAGGTTGTATATTTCAGATACATAATATGTACCTGAAGGTTTGGAGCAACAAACCTCAAGTGAGAGAGAACATGTAGCATTTGGGTTCCTGAGGCTGGGTTGTTTCACACCATGTGAGCTTTTCTAGTTTCATCTATTTACCTGCAGAGTTCACGATTTCACTTTTCTTTACAGCTAAATAGCAGTCCGTTGTGTGTATGTAACACATTTTCATTATCCATTCATCAGCTGGAGGACATTTAAGTTGTTTCCACTTCCTAGATATTGTGAATAGAAAAGCAATGAGCGTTGCTGAGCAAATAGTATATTGAGTCCATTGGACATATGTCAACCTGCATGTAAGGCCCAGGATGATTGCAGAAGACAGGGAGGAAAGATTGTAAGAGTCAGAGGAACAGAGTGTTTACTGTAAGATTGTGTCTCCCACAAGTGCAGCTACAATCATAAAGTCTTACCAACATTTCTACCTAAATATGACTTGAACAAAATCAACTGCAATAAGCATGCTAAGGTGCATGGCAGAAGGCTCATGAGTCTCAAACCCAAAAAAGAACTACAAGCAAGAAAGCTTATTTTTAACGCCTTTACAAATTTTCATAGGTGTTTCAAGGATCTTTTGGTGGCTTGAAAGGGTGTAAATGCAACCTTACTTCATGTGTCCATCATTGTATTATTTGTATGGTTAAAGGTATCTAAAGGTCCCATTTGGCAGGGTTTCTATTTGGCTGACATAAGAGGAAAAGAGTAGAAATCACAATCCTTACCACTTAAGGATACAGTTCAAAAATGCATCTATTAATTAGACAAAATCTTATCAAATACCCACATTTATTTTAGAGAAAATCTGGGGCATACGGTCTGTAACTTTTAAGCTATGTACCCAACTGAGCTATGAGGTAACAGAAGTTAAAGCATTTCCTGCTGCAGTAATAAGATCAGTTTGGTTTGTAACTTTAGCAGTAAAGATTTATAGAAATCTTTAAAACTAATGTTCACTGTGAAGATTTGGAGTGAAATACTAGTCTGGTTGTCCCTGTGGGTATGTCTTCCAGAGACTGAGTTGATTGTTAATTGATATAGGGGGTCTCAGCACACTGTGGGCAGCATGATTCCCGGGGTAAATGGTTTGAGCTGCATCAAACACCTAGCTAAGCAGGATCCCGAGTGAGCCAGAAAGAAGATAGAAAATCTATGGTTTCTGTCCAAGTTCTTGCTTGAATGTCTGCCCTGATTTTTTTTAAGATAATGGAATATGACCTGGAATTATAAGCCAAATAATAAATCATTTCTGCCATCCTCCAGCAGAGATAGATGGGGGGAGAAGAGAAGAGAACAGAAGAGCAGAAGAGAGGAGAGGAGAGGAGAAAAGAGGAGAAGAGAGAAGAGAGGAGAAGAGCAGAGGGGAGGAGAGAGGAGAGGAGAGAACTACAGGCACCTAAGGAATGCTGAGAGCAGGAAAAGTCTTCCCCAGGGAGGAGCACATCAATTGATTGTCCAATACTAAATGGTCAGTTCTGAAAACATGAATACTAGGTAACTATGCAGACTGAATAGTTTGTATTAATGTATTTGGGGGCAGTTTGGCAACAACAATCAGAGAAAATAGGGCATGAATTTGAAAGAGTGAGAGGCAGAGTTACATTGGAGGATTTGAGGGGAGAGAGGGAAGGAAGAAATGCTGTAACTATGATCTCCAAGAAAAATAAAGGGAACAGCAATGATGCTATAGCCTTTATATTGTTGAAAAGATTCCATTTGCTCACAGTATTTCAACCCTTTCAATTTTGCCTTCAATATCATAAATTTAAAGGTAACACATATAGTAACATGGTGGCTGCTGAGTAAGCTGCATTTGGACACACGTCTGATGGTAGTAGTACCAATCATCATGACTTGTATGAGTCAAAACACAGACTAATCTGTTTCTATTAATTATCCACTATGTCACCACTTTGAGTGTAAATCCTTTTTTTTTTTTTTAGATTCAAAAGTCTCCTGCAAAGACAATAACCCTTGAACTAGTACATCTTTGGCAGAACACCACTAATCATGAGTAATAGGGTGTCTGGTGCTCATGCTGCCACTCAGGCATCCCTGAGCAAGTGGTAATGGTTGTCCACTCCTGACCTATTCTTTCTTTGGAAAAAAAAGGAAAAAAATTAACAGAAGTTTACTTGTAAAAGGCAAACATAATTTTCAGATAATTCCACTGATACATTTTGTTGTTGTTTTACTGTATGCCAGTACAAAACAAGAATAAGCAGCTTGTGATTTTTTTTAAAATAGACAAGACTATTAAATTATTAAAACCGCTAACTATTGTACCCTAAGCAGCAGGATATAGTTTTAAGTGACACGTGGCATCTTAGTTAGGGTTACTCTTGCTGTAATGAAACACCGTGACCAAAAGCCACCAGGAGAAGAAAGGGTTTATTTGGCTTATACTTCCACATTGTAGTTCATCATTAAAGGAAGTCAGGGCAGTCACTCAAGCAGGGCAGGAACCTGGAAGCAGGAGATGAAGCAGAAGGCATGGAGGGGTGAGGCTTTTTGGCTTCTCACCCATGGCTTGCTCAGCCTGCTTTCTTATAGAAACCAGTACCACCAGAACAGGGATGGCACCATCCACAATGGGCTGGGCCCTTTATTGATCAATCACTAATTAAGGAAATGCCCTATACCTTTGCCTACAGCCCGATGTTATGGAGGTATTTTCTTGATCAAGATTCCCTCCCCTCAAATGACTTTAGCTGGTGTCAAGTTGACATGAAACTACCGAGCATCTGTAATGAGTATTATTTCTGCCTACATGTACAACTTTGAGAATAAATTTAAACAAATTTGAAGATCTCAGATAACTATTTTGCAGTTGAAAAATATAAAACACATTAATAATATTCACAGTAATTTAAAATAAATTGTCATAATCAATACATTATGTATGCACACATATATGGGAAGGACACATTTGTGTAGAGAAAAAGCAGCGTGATAGTTTAGAGCAGATGTGTGCCTGAAAAATGATGGAACATGAATAATACAATGCACGTTGTATTGTATGAAAATGCACTAAAGGAGGAGGTTGGCTTTGAGGAAGCCCTACACTGGCATTATTATCGTGCTCATTGTAAGTTTTACACTGATGTCCTCAACGTATTCATTAGTCAGTTGTTCATTTCAAGAGCGAACTAATAAGCGTTTTCCCTATATTTTTCTTTTGTTGAAATAGAATTGTTCGCACAATATTTTATCTTCTTTTTTAGTGCAGCTTGTACCCACCTTCCTTCTATGTGTATCTCAGTGTAGCAGAAACATCCTGAACAAAGGTTGAGTTTCTGCTAAGTGTGGTGTTTACGCAGCTGCGCACAGTGAAGCTCACAGTAGCCACAGAAACCTCCTGACACACCACTCTACATTTACATCCAGATATATTTCTCCAAGTTCTTTACTGACAAAATTTACTCAGTGACCTTGTGACTACTGTGTGTCATTTTGAACTTAAAATATCTGGAGCTCTTCTTAAGTTCATTTCAAATATTTCTTCAAGCTCCACACCAATTAGAGCTCATCAAAAATTCTACTTCCATTAGTCTCCTCCTGGTTGGGAATACTTTCAAGTCTCAGGCCACTTAGCAAAATTATCCATGGCAATTATAATGTCAATAGGCCAAGGAAGATAAATTATTTTAAAGGACACTTTCTTCTTGTGTCTCTAAAATATACACAGGCTGATGATACTTACATTAGAATATTTTATAAATTATATAGTATATCCAAATCTGAGTCTTTGTCAGAAACAAAATTCCTCGCGTCCTATCTGTTTCAAACATGAAAGGTACATTTTTTTCACCTTTGATTGTAAGAAAGCCTGTGGCAATCCCAATGAAGGACAAACATTTTAAAATAAACAGATTGACAATGTGACCTTTGACTCATCAACATTCAACTCTCCGTTGTCCTGCTTATTAACAAACTATTCATTAACCAGCAATCTGTCACTAGACAGTTGCCGAGAGTTTATCTGTCATGACAATGATCTATGGTTTGTTGACCCAAGAACCTTAACACTGAGTATCCCCGAGGGAGCCACTCACTGAGGCCTCAGCCACTTAATGGCTGTGTTTCCATCATGTGCTGTCATTGACCTTGTAATAAAGAGACTGGTTCTTACAGACAAATAAGCTGATAGTAATCCTGCAATCACAGGCTCAGTATGGCTCTCACAGGTTCAGCTTGGCCTCTCAGCTGCATGCTCATCCTAGAACTTTTAATTAGTTTGCTAACATGTCCAAGCAGCTGTCTTTTGGAAGCATTTCAACTACCTATAATTCTTCTCTTGATTGACTGGATAGATCAATGTAATTATAACAGTTATACCAAATATGAACTACCTCTGATTGTTACGACTCTTGTTCCATCCCTAGAACACATTTGAACCCGTGTGAATCAGAGCCTACTCTGTATCTCTGTAGAGAATTTCCTAGAACCTGTTACTACACATCAACTAATTATGTTCATGAACATGCCACATAACTATTGTTTGCATAGATACAAAAGTTAATGGTTGCACTTCTAGGAAAATTTGTATTTTATTTTATTTTTGATTTTACCTGACAAAAAGGTAGCTTAGTAAAAATAAAAATAAAAATTGCAATATAAAATTAGTTACGACTTACATTAGTTAATATGGCAGTTTTTTTTATCATTTCTGTTATAATTGTCCACAATACTTCTTCTACAGTTTGATTTAGGCTTATTGTTGGAAGAGGTTGAGAAAAGGCCATTCTCCAAATTTCCTATTGCAATAATGGTATTGCTTTTGTCATTCAGATGATGAAGTTTTGCCAAATTGGAAAATGTTTGGATTGAAAGAAAATAAATTGTTTTGTGAAAGAACATTGAAAAATAATTTATTTGATCAAAAATCAGAGTCCTTGAAGAGCTTCCATTCTTCTTTGGACATTAATATTTAGGAAGGAACAAAAAAGGGTCTATTGTAGAGAAAGAAAAAGTCAGTACAATCAGGTAGCTCATAGGGATAAACAAATGTGTCCAGATAAGTATGCTTGGGAGAATTCAGTTGAAATTAAACTTGTTAATACTTAATTCAATTATAAATATAAAATTGTAAAGGTAAATAAAAATCATGTACAAATGTATCAAATAGGATACATCTTTCCCACCCATCCCTAGCATATTGTGTACCAGAATTCAGAGTCTGGTCTCAATAATGTTAACTAATATGTCTTTCCTGTTGATTAGTCTATATGATAAATAATACAAATAGAGCTTAGCCTCTAAAATTAGACAAAATATCCAGTGACTCTATGTGAGAGGAATGGCTCATATAAAATATTTTCTTCACTAGAAATAAATGATCCCATTTTCAGTTCCTGCCATAAAATGATCTTTTTTATTCTGCACTTAGAAGGGAGCTCCAGAGACTCTGGCATCCCACCTATACTGCAAAGCATTCTGGGAAGCACATTACATACCTAGACAAGGTGAAAACAGAATATCTGTCCTACCAGTAATAGAGACTACGAAGCATTGGGAGGAAGAAAAATTCCTTATATGTTTAGCAAATAATCCAGTCAAAGTAAAGAAGATACAGAGAGCATTCCATTCTCTCCCTCCCTAGCACCTTTGTCTTTACATGTTTATTTCTCCATACATGGTGCTTTTATTTGGAACAAAATGCCCCCACATTTTCCAAAGCTTACTCCCTTCACATTCTCAATCCATTGACACATCTCTGATACTTCCTCTGCCATGAATTACCCTGTTCTCTATTTTATGTTGTACTTATACACAGCTTACCGGTTTGTTTACTTCATTTACTATTTAGATTATGGCCAAATATAAATCTCACAAGAATATCAATAGTCTCTAGCATATTATGTCATACTTACAGAAAAACTTTGGATAGCCTTCTATAACACCAGAACATGTATTGATGTTACACATATTCTATTAAGTTAGCTGCTGTACTTACCACTGAGACAACTTATAAGCATGTGCTCCAGGAAAGCTGCATTAGATAATAAACTCTAGTATTGATTCAGAAGCTCCAATTTGTCTCACAAAGAGAAAGGGCATCAGATTGGTGTTTTGCTGTGACTTAAGATTTTGTGACTTCTGGATAATCAAATGCGGTGGTTAATTGTCTAATGTTCCCTGTTACATGCGACACAGTGGACTGAGGACTGTAAGTTTATTGTGAAGAGAAGTCATTGACAGGAGAGTATTTCCCATAATGGACGTTTGTTGTTTTAAACATGAAATACTCTATAGAACAATCCAGTTTATGAAGACAGAGGTAGTTACCTTTTATCTGGGGGCTTAAAATGAACTCATTTACTTCTTATGTTGCTTTTAAAAATGTTGTAATTTCATTTGTTATTGTGTGTGTAGATGTCTGTGTGTCAGTTTGTGCTGTGAGTGCAATGCATGCAGAGGCCAGAAGAGGGCACTGTATCTCCTGGAGCTGGAGTTAAGGCAGATATGAACGCTTGGGTATGGGCACTGAATTGTGGTCCTCTTCAAGGGCAGGAAGCATTCTCCATTGTTTAGGCAGCTTTCTAGCCCTTTATGTTGCTATTTTTGTAAACACTATAGAGATATTTGGTTTGCCTAAGACAGAAGGTTATTATTGAAAAATCAGGTATATTGTTGACATCGAGCTGCCACTACCCCAAAACCTCAATCCTGAGAAACCACAAAATGGAAACAGGAAAATAGGAGAAAATTCATAAATTGAATTAATGAATAATATATTAAATATATTCAGCAAGGCTGCATCTCTTCTCATTATTAATTGATCAGATAATCACTAATACACTTTCAAACTAGAAGGGACATGAATGGATGACAGATTTTTGGCTAAATTCGGGGCATTTCTACCTGTTTACAAATCTTAAAATACTATATTATAACCAGAGATTATTTTACACGTATGAAGCAGTTACTTCACAAAGTTAAAGATTCAGTTTTGAGATGTAGGTTTTTTAGTGCCTTATGATTCATTAATATTTACTAATATAAAAACCACAATTCATTTTTTATTTGTTACATATGTCAAATAAATTGTATTTTAAATATGGCAGGAGGTAGAAGGGAAAAAATAGAGATGAGTGTGATCAAAATTCATTGTATGCATTTATGGAATACTCAAAGAACAATTTAATATTTTAAAAGAAAAGAATGCATACAGGGACCCTACCTTTAAAGGAAAACAAAAGAAATATTTTCAAAAAAATGTCATTTTTTTTGTTATTACACTTAATATGAGGTTGTATTAGTCAATTTTTTCTATTGCTATTACAATGTATTTCAGGCCTGGAACCTTATAAAGAAAAGAGGTTCATTCAGATCACAGTCTTTGAATTTCACAATGCAACATCAAGTAGGTTCAGTTGATTAGTCACAGCTGAGAACTTCCTCGTGTGCCTCACATATTGGATGGCGGCAAGGCAGAAAAGTGTGTAAGGGAACAGACCACATACCAAGATGGTAAGCAAAGACAGAAGGGTCAAACATTTTCTTTTATAACACTTCACTTCTCCCTCAAACTAACTGGATTCCATAAGAACTACTTAGTCAGTAGCCATTCACAAAGTCTCTACCCACTGATTTGACCTCTTAAGGTTTCTCACCGAAAAAGGGACTTCCAATACAGAACCCCTTAGTGGGCACAAACCGCAGTAGGTCAGCACAAATCATGGCAGAGGTCAACAACTTTTCTTTCAGTATTACTTGTCCACATTTACCAGGTTTCTAATCGGAGTTTCTACCCGACAACCAATGTTTATCTTCTGCTGTGTCACAGGCTTGTTGTCTCTTAGCTTCATCTTGCTTTGAAACATTTGTTTTCCTTTTTAATTTACCTTTTATGGTCTTCTATTACTCTTGCACAATAGTGATGTTATGGAAATATAACTTGATTCTTTCTCATATTTTAGTAGCTTTTATGCCTGAAAAAGGAAAACATGAGTTCTTTTTCCTTCCCCTCCCCCTATGTAAGAAATTGCCCAAAGAATTAAATTAAATTAAAAGAGGACAAAAATATCTACATATATTTTTGTTTATGAGTTTGAAAGTTAAGGTCATTGAGGTCAAATTCCCAGTACTCTACTAGTCTCTCACAAAATTTATTTTTTTTTTTTTTGTGGAAAATGTTGTGACTTATATGTCTGGCAGTTGATGTAAACTGTTGGCTAGGACTGCAGCTGACCTGGGTCCAGAGCCAAAGCACCTGCAAATACCCTCGTGTTCTTCTTCTTGGGCTTCCATACAAAATGGTAACTGGAGTCTAAGGCAAGGGCCTCACCATAGTCAGGTGGGGTCATGTCACCTATTATGAGACATCAGGCTAAGAGATCAGTGAAGTTTCTATCACGTTCTTCTCATTAGAAATTGTCAGATTTTGCTAGAAATTCTATCAGTCAATTGTATTTTATTCACACTTAAGTAGGGATGTAGCCTATTACCCTCCACTGTTTATTCTCAAAGTATGTCTTATTCATGTATTCAAACTGACAAAATTGAACTGTTTTGTGTCTCATTGTCTAAGCATAGACTATCAGTTTTTGTACTAAAACCATCAATTCGCACATCACAGTTCTGTTAATTTCCTCTACCATTTCATGCTTAATAAAGCCAACATCTACTGCATAAATGACCTCAAAAAATTACTTATTTAAAGTCGGGCGGTGGTGGTTCATGCCTTTAATGTCAGCACTTGGAGGCAGAGCAAGGTGGATCTATGTGAATTTGAGGCTGCCTGGTCTACAGAGCAAGATTCACGATTCACGACAGGCACTAAAACTACACAGAGAAATCCTGTCTCAAAAAACCAATAATAATAATAATAATAATAATAATTCTTCATATATGTATGTATTTATTATGTATTCATGAAAGATACTACATGAATTTAACATAATAGCCTAAGTGATGAAAGATAAAATATAGCCACAGCCATGGCTTTCCTAAACTTTTGCTGTGGAACAATGGAGATCATTCAACAATGAGGACATACTGTTTATTCTAGAGATCTGCATACACATTTAAGGTACAATTCTGTGTCATACATATGAAATAGTAATATTTGTTCCACAAGCAATTTATTTTTGTCTTTTAATCACTACTTTTAACTCTTATCAACATCTTACTTTTACATTTGAAATGTGCAGTTTTACGGGAAATGTTAAGAATCAAAGGATCAAGTTATTTGGGAATGTATCACAGGGTGCATAAATTGAGGACTCAGAGTAAAGCAAGATATCCATGGATAATTCTCACTTCAAATGTTTGTTGAATGGTGGTCTGTAACTGGAGAGTTCCTGGTCCTGCCTGGCCCACAGTCAGGACAAATCTCTCTCACCTGCCAATCCCACACCTGCTCAGACCCAACCAAGTAAATACAGAGACTTATATTGCTTACAAACTGTATGGCCGTGGCAGACTTCTTACTATCTAGTTCTTCTATCTTAAATTAACCCATTTCTATTAACCTATAAGTTGCCATGTGGCTCGTGGCTTACCGGTATCTTAACATCTTCTCATGGCAGCTGGCAGCGTCTCTATGACTCAGCCTTCCACTTCCCAGAATTCTCCTCTCTCCTTGTCCCGCCTATACTTCCTGCCAGGCTACTGGCCAATCAGTGTTTTATTTATTATCCAATCAGAGCAACACATTTAACATACAGAACATCCCACAGCAGTGTTCTTCCTCCATTATGGAAAGATACTTACTACTATTACTTTTAGCATTTTTTATGGAAATTTGGGAAATAGAAAAAAATACACTTAAAAAGATCTGTGACAAGAAAAGAGACACTGTCACTAACTTTTTGACAATCATTGTACAAGATGTTTTCTTTCTCCATCTCACTTTAGTATGATGTACAGTATATAAGCACATGTGTGCAAACACTGAAACATGGTAAATTATATTTGGTCATACTCTTCATATTCAGCAGTTTATCAACCTAGTATGTGCATTTCACTATTAAATGGAATATTTAATTATATTTAATATATTAAATATATTATTAATAATAAACATTAAATATTTAAGTATTTCTAATAGAACCTAATTTGGGCCTAATTTACAAGTGAAAGAATTGATTTGAGCTGAGCAAAAGAAAAGTATGCAACAGATATGGAATGTGTTACAGAACTACACTAGTTCCTTTTGAATTTTTTACTTATTATTTTAAAGTTGTTCATTTCTGTGTATGTGTGCAAGCACAGAGTTCAAACACGGGCTTTGTGTCTCTTTTCAAACATTCCACCACTGGGCTCCATCCTCATTGTCTACATTCTCCTGATGAAACATACATGTATCTATGCCATTTTATAGATAAGGTTTGAAAAGAGGTATGCTTGCTTCCAACATATTCTTTTGTATTTCATTCCAACCATATATTTTGAATTTATACTCACCATAATAAAATTCCATCCTAAAGAAAAGACAAAGGATAGAAGATACAAATCTGTCATTTATGTGCAGTGAGGAAAAGGGAAATTCTGGGGTCTTGGTGAGTCATTTTGTGTTATCATTAATGCTTTTGACATGCAATAGACTCTTGAGATTCTCACATGTATAACATCTGACACTAGTCGATAGACAAGGCAGAAAAGTGAGAACTAGCAAAATCTAAATGATATCAGTAGTTTGGAAGGCTTAGGTAAACATGATGACATTTATTTCAAAAGAGAAATAGTTTGAAAGAAAAAGATGTCAAATCATAATATAATAGTTTAAATAGCTAAATAAGTTTTGTATTAATGTTGGATCCATAACTATCTTGCTCACCTAAGATAGTAGGGTAATTATAATTTAGCAGCAACTTATTAAGAATCTTCCAATATAGCTGTGCAGTGGTGGCATACACCGTTAATCCTTGGGAGGCAGAGACAGGCATATCTCTATGAGCTTAAGGCCAAAAAAAAAATAGAAGTCTTCAATAACTAGAAGAGAGGTATCAAAGGTTCCCAATGCACAGCATTAAGAGAATAATGTAGAGTGCTTCTATTTTTTAATTACATGCTGTATAGATGTATCAAATTATCACACTCTACTACATAAATGAATGTCATTCTATGACAACAAAATTAAAAGTAATTCACGTGAAAGTTACTAATTATTTTGAAGTAAATAAAATTGAAAAAATATTCCCTAAGTTGATGATTCCAATGTCACATAATAATCATTTTTAAATGTCTGTCTTCAAAAACTAAGTGGCCTAAAGAAGTCTGCATTAATGTAAATATTATAACTGAAATAGTTTTTTTTTTCAATGTGGTCTCACTCTGTGTGCTTGTCTGGCCTTGAACTAACAGAGATCTGCTTGCCTCTGTCTCCTGTGTCTTGAAATTAAAGGCATGCACCTCCAGACCCAGACATAATTTAAACTCTGCATTGGCAATTTAGAATGTCTCATTTAAAAATGTTTTATCAGGTTACAACTTTTCACATGGTTGAGATACATGTTTTTATCTACATTTTGTCTTTTCCAATGTTAAATTTATTTTGCCTTCTTGAATTATAATATATGGCAAATTGGTCTTGCCATGTATCATATATTTTTAAGTTCCTGGATTTCATATTTGAGACTACATTGATGAACCTTTCTTTCTATATATTAGAGGAATGTTGCTCTATAATTTAAAAAATTATTAAGATAAAACTGATAACACTGTATGATTACACACATTTAATGTACAACTTTTTTAGTGGGTTAGGATATGTATTATGTACATACATAATGTATATATGTTCTGGTTAGTTTTTATTTTCAACTTAATACAACCTATAATAACCTGTGAAACATAATTTGAGGAACTGAGCAATTCAGATTGGCCTGTGGCCATATCTGTGAGAGACTGTCTTGTTGGATGATTGATGTGAGAGAGTGTTTTAATTTGGTTTCTATTCCTTTGGTAAAACACCATGACTAAAAGGAACTTGGGAAGGAAACAATACATGCAGCTTCAGTGACCCGTAGCTGATCATTGAGGGAAGCCAAGGCAGAGACTCAGCCGGCGTAGGAACCTGAAGTGCTGACTCCAAGCAACTGAACATTGTCTACTGTCTTTCTCCCCATGGCTTGCTCAGACTGCTTTCTTACACAAGCCAGGCCCACCTTCCCCAGGGTGGCACTTCCCACAGAGTGCATGGTCCACTCACATACTTATTAATTAAGGACCTCAAAGTCAAGAATACTCTGCTTTCTGGATCAAAGGATGATAAAGGTCAATGTCTTTACCTCATGAGGTTCTTGTTCACTTTTCCTCTTCATTTTGAAATGATTAAATGGAGCATGAAACTAATAGAAATTTTCTACCAATAAATTAACATATTAATGTCATGACACTAATGAAAAGCTTATTAAATTTACTAATACTCACCTTATAATTTGAGAATATTAGTTTTGTGTTATTTGTTAGGATGAATGACATATTACACTGATTTAATATATTTCCTTACATTGTTAATATTCTTCTCATCTCAAGAAAAAATAATATTATTTCAAAATAACAATGGATGTGAAAATAACAAATGACTCATGGAAATCAAATCACAGTCTCTGTACACCCCCAGGCTGGCTCTTTCCTTTCTCCTACATGCTATGCCTTGGGGCTTCAATTTGTTTCATTCAAATGAAAAAGAAAGAACAGTTGGCCCAAAGTGTCTCAGAACTAACCCTGAACCCATGTTAGCCATCCTCATATCTTGTGAGTGCTGCAAGTCTGATGGTGAGCTCTCTTGTAGTGTGTTCAGGGCTAATGGTTTCTATGTAGTTCTTCCACGTCCAAGTGTTCGGAGATTTGTCTTTGAGGTTAACTGATTTTGCTGGAGAGAATTTATCTAGTTTCTTTTAAACTTTCCTGCCAAAGTTAGTTGGAGCTCACTGAAGGTTTGAGGACAGCCACTGTCAGGTTAGAATGCAGGATCCTTCTTTCCTTTCAGCCCAGTTGCCACCACTGGCTGGGAGACAGACATTCAGCTGTGCACATTAGATACGCAATGATTCACAGTTTCCCAGAAGTGGAGCCTTGGCTTCTCTGCCCAGATTGATGAAAGAACTACCAGTGGCAATGGGGTGGGAGAGGCTCTTGGAGGGAGGCTGGTCAGTGTCATTTGTTTCTTCCTCTGAGACAAATTAGCTGCTGATGGAGTCTGAGTCCAGACAGGCCTGCACAACATCCATTTTTCTCTGGGTTTTGTGTATTGCAGCTTCATGCCTCAGCACACACTGTGCACTGTGCTGGATCATCCTGATTTCTGCTCCCAAAATAATGTGTTTGTTCTCTCCTGCCCTGATCTTCACAACTGCACTAGTTAATGGTTTGTATACTTGTTTGTGCTGAGTTATGAATAAAAGCTTAGTTACAAACACATGTACTGGATATCAACCTCATTTCAAATATGGCCCTTATTATGTTACGTTGAATGATATCTTTAGCTTTTAAAAAAAAATTGCATGTTTTGAGGCTAGGGTTTTGCCACCCATACTATATTTTCAAATTATGACTTAACTTCTGTGTTTGAAAAGAGTTCATTATATCAGCTGTTAGTTTGGAGGCAAAAATAGTGTTTATACAGAATGCAATAGGCTATAGTTCCCTAGACTAATAGTAACATACCATCATCCTCTTGGAATTAAAAATGAATCCACTTCAGAGAATATTTATTCTACTCAAATGTTTTTTTTCAGAGAAAAATGGAAAAATACATTTGTCAACTAAAAGTTAATTTATAGAAATGACTCATTGTCAATAAAAAGAAAACAGTAAAAAATGTGAGATAATGCTGTAATAAAAAATTTTGAGGTTGTGACATATAGATTTTAGCTCTAAGAAGTTAAGGTGCCCAGTTAACTACAGGCATTCTTGGTGACTACTTGACCAAAGGAGTGGGACATGAATGGACACGTCATGTTCATGCATGTTGAAACAAATGCTTATTAATCCAACATAAAGTCATTGCCAACAATACAGTCAGAAGTAATACTTTCAAAGAGACCAGGCAGAAGGAAGTATAACCAGGAAAGCAGAATGCAAATTGGAAGGGTCCTGAGACTAGCAAAGATAACTTCCTGACTTCTACGATTCAGTGTGGATAACAGTCCATAGCAGCTAGGTTACCTGCCAATAATACCTATTCTGTTTCTTAGTCTCTTCAGACGACTTTATTAGTGCACTCTGAGCAATGTCTTAGTAAGGAGCAATTATTCTTCAATGAATTTTGACTTTCACCTGAAAGGTTTGGTCCCTGATTTTGTTGATTCATGGAATGGGAGAAAGAGTGGAGAATAAAAATAGAACAGTCTAGATAAGTTTTTAAATGAGGATCTGCTAGATTGCTGGATGTTGTCTTGAATGGTTTTGAATATATTGTACAAAGCATGGACAATACACATGTACACAGATTGTTAAAGAGGTCTGCCAACTCACTGCCACTCCTCTCATATTCCTGATCTTTATATCTGTGTCCACTTAAAATAATAAAACATGATTTTTATATTTTTTGGTTCAGTACAGTAGAAGCAGACTTTGTGATAGAAATAAAGACTGGGAAAGCCAAGCAATTTTCATAATGTTTTGTACAAACCTATCCTGGAGTTCTGGAAGAATTATAGCATATGACCCTGAGAGTAGGATCTGTAGAAGAATTTCTAAATGGTTTTATTAATAGAAAACACAGAACCAGATATAGGGGTGAAAACCTGAGAGATCAGGGAAATAAGAACAGCCACATGCTGACCTCACTTCACCAAATCTGCAGCTTCCAAAAGAGAAATACTTCCTGTCTACCGATGCCTATATGCTTTGCTGTTCTACCATCTGATTTGCTCTCTCTGTCCAGCTACATCATTTCCTCTTCCTGCCCAGCTCTGTCATTTCCTGTATGTCTGTACACACTTCCAGAACTCCATGGATAACTAGTGTTGGAATTTAAGGCTTGAGCCACCACACCTGGCTCAGTTCCCAGTGCATCCTTGAACTCACATAGATCCAGACAGATCCCTGCCTCCCTGCCCAGGGATAGGATTAAAGGCGTGTGCTACCATTGCCTGACTTCTGTGTTTACTTATAATAGCTGGCTTTTTTTCTCTGATCTCCAGGCAAGCTTTATTTATTAAAGCACAACTAAAATATCACCACATTTCAGCACAAATAATATATCACCACAAGGATCTGTGTTCATGTGTAATGTGGCTGAATTTGTCCCACTCACATACAGTCTCTAACACAAGGAAATATGCAATTTAAGTTTTAACTCAACAATAATGACAAAATGGATTCAGAAGCCACTCACCATTACTGAATGATCAGTGCAAAATATGAGTTTTTTAAATAAGTATTTGAAAAGAGTTGAAGAAATATATATCCATTAAAAATATTTAATAAGTGGGATAAGAAACAAAAATAAAACTATTAAAGATGCAACAGTAATAGAACTGAAAAAAGAGCATTAGCAAAAAAACGTAATAAAATTTCAAAGAGATTTTAACAGCCCTGAGGGTTATGAAAGTCATTGACAATAAAGGAGAAGCAGATAATTTTGAAATACGTTATCCTTTCACAAAAGTATAACATGGAATGAGGAAACAGGAAATTCAAGAACAGATTAGAAACACTACTTACCACACAGAAATGTATGAAGCCCTATAAACTTATAAAGAAAATTAATGAGAATAAATAACCCAAGTTATAATTTTCATATTTATTTGAAATGAAAAATACAAGCATCTAGTTAAGAGATATCATTAGTCTTTCTCAATATAAAAATCTCTGTCTCCATTTCTGTGTCTCTCTGTTTCTCTGTATATCTCTACCCTTGTCTCTGTCAATCTGTCTCTGTATATGACCACTTATAAACATAAGGAGAAAGATGTCATATTTTCCCGATGGAAATAATTGATTTCTAAATGTGAAAAAGGAATAAGTAATTTTGTATCTGTATCATTGAACACTAAACAAGAGATGTGCCACCAAATACTTAAGTACAAGGAACCATTACTGACCATAAATGTGATACCTAAAACACATGACAGTAAGAATAGAAATAAGCCACTTTTTAGAAACTTAAAATGTGTGATTGTGATGCATGTGTGTGCAGATGTGCACATTTGTATGTACACATATGGAGGCTAGATGTTAATGTCAGGTGTCTGTTTTAGTCATTCTCCACCCTATATTTTGACAAGGTTTTGTCACTGAACCTGGAGCTCCTCAGCTGGCATTGCTGGCTGTATAGATAAGATCCTCAGTCCTCTCCAGCACCAGAAATGCCGAGGTAAAGCTATGCCTTACATTTTCTGAGGTCTAGGGATCCCAAATCTGGTTCCAATGCTTACGTGGTAAGCAATCTCTCCAATGAAGCATGGCTTGAGGCTTAATTTTAAGTCTCTGTCTTTTATAACATTGTTGTATTTGTAGGAGTTTGTCCTAGTAAACTCTAAGGATACTCATATTATTTATAAAAGCAAAAGTTCAAACTTTAATATTTCTTAATATTTTTAAAATTTTGTATATCTAGTTGTGTTTATATTCCTGGCAGACTTCTATACTTTCAACTGTATAATTGACTGCTTAAATCTGACTTTTGAGACATTCATATTTTTGAATATTGTATTATATATTATTCTATTACTTCTCTTGATAGCTTTATTGAATATCATTACTCACTGTCAACTTTTCCCATTGGGTTACTGTGGGGAAAATGAGCTTCATGTAATTGATAGATTCTTAGTACTTATGAAATGGCTGGCCTACTTCACATGATAAATAAATAATCATTGGATAAGTAGTTCCATTAAGAAAAATTTATCATGTAAAGAAACATTATTTCAAATGTTTGTGTTACAAATATTGCTTGATTAGCCCCATCTCGGTGTCATGATTCTTAAAAATATTTTTTATTCCATAAGTTGAATTCATGTATATATATATATATATATATATATAGTGGTTAAATGCTGTTATTTAAATCATAAATAGTAAATATTAGAAATATAGCCTCATAGAAAGTTAAATCATGGGGGTTGGGGATTTAGCTCAGTGGTAGAGCGCTTGCCTAGCAAGCGCAAGGCCCTGGGTTCGGTCCTCAGCTCTGAAAAAAAAAAGAAAAAAAAAAGAAAGAAAGTTAAATCATTTCATAAGAATATGTTTCCAAAAATATCAATTTTATACACTTGATAAAAAGATATCCTTTGCAATTATTATTTAGGATTTTGCTTGATATCCAGAGAGAGGTTTAAGATGGAACACAGTTAGTTAATTTTTTGTTTCTTTTAATCATTTAGACAATCTGTTATTTTTAAACATAATAATATCTTTAAAATTTGAAAGGGTCTCATGTAACTCACATTGGCACATATGTAGATGATGCTGGCTTTGAAAACCCGGTCCTCTGTTTCCTCTGTCCAAGGGCTGTGATAAAAGGGGACTGGGCCTTCAGTCCAAACATACATTTTTATCTTATTCATTCATTTGTTGATTATTTCTGGTTAATTTAGCCATAAAAATTGTACTAAGACATTTTTATAAATTCCTGAACTCCCTCTCCTTTCTTCTGTCTATTTTATTCTTTTTACTTTTCATTTTTTACACTGTGAAAAAAAGCTGTGAAAGTCATTAATGCATCTATTTTCCAGAACAATCACACTCTATCAGCAAGACCTGGAATTAATTCAACAATTATATGTAAATATTTATACCGAGGTTTTATTCCCATATTCTTCACTAAAACTGCAGAGAACTGAAACGCTCGCATACACAGGGGTTGGTCTGAAAGGAATCAAAGAAGGACTCTTTTTCTGAGTGAGATGAGGCAAAGCCATGCACATCTCACTGTTCATTTTCATATGTGAACGACAGAACCCTGAATGCATTGAACATGCATTTGCTTTCTTGAAACCGGACGTTTAAATGACTGTATTTTCCCAAATCACTAACATCATTGCTCTATTGCAATAAAAAAAAAAGGTTCCTGATGGTTGAGAAAGGGGCAATAAAACCCTAAAAGGCCATGCACAGGCCACATATAATGAATGAAATTAAAATATATGATCCTGCCATTCATGTAAAATAAAAATCAATCATGAAAATTCACAACAAGCCCAAGGCTTTTCTGAAATCATGACAGAGAAAACCTAGACTTAAAATTAGATTTCTGAGGAGATCATGCAGGGAGTACCACTCTAGGTGAAAGATGAGTTATGAAATACTTGTATTTGTAGAAATTATTTAAAATGACTGAAATGGCAGGCACATTGGAGAATACATTTAGGTACCTCAGGGTACTGACTGATTATTAGCATTCTGCATGAATACCAGTGCACACAATTGTACAAAAACTCTCTTTCCTTTTCTAGTGATAGGAATGTATTGTTCCCTCATGGACACATTTTTCTATAGGCTTGATGAATGCATTTGTCTGTTGACAGGTGCACGTAAGTATTGTTAGTGTTTGTGATTGTTTCTTTTCCAGAAATGTAAATTGAATGGTTTAAAGTATTTAAAGCTAACCTTCTGAGTCTATTATGCAATGTATACATGCTTCAATTCCTTTGTGAAGAGTATGCAATATAAACTTTATTCCACATCATTGTGTTATATTTGTCTCCTCAGTTTTATACTCAGTAGCTGGGGTATGTTTTCTTTTATATGTCTATAGGACAGTACTTGCTTCATAAAGACATATTAAAGTTTAACTTTTATACTCCAGGGAATCAGTTTTCCTATTTGCAAAATGTTTATATAACATTTTTTGTGTGTATCAGTACTGTTAACATCATAAAATGTATCTATACGCAAAGCTGTGGTCAAAATACAAAGATCTTCTTACTCTCAGGGATCTTACATTTTATAGAAGTTAGATTAAGCAAATAAAAGTTTTTTAAAGATTAGATTTTGATAGTGATGGTTGAAAATACATCTAATAAGGAGTGTTCATTACCTAAGGTGAGGAATACCTGCTAAGTATATGAATGATCTAATGCAATATCTGATATTTCCTTGGAAATAATTTGGTATCCAGTGTAGTGAAAGGCAATTATGGCAGATGCAATAGAATAAATCATTAGTTTCAGGAGGTCCCATTTATTTATTGTTGCTCTCAGTGTCTGTGCTACTGGCGTTATAGTTATGAAGTGGTCTCCTGTGCCGATGCGTTCAGGCTACTTCCCACTTTCTCTCCTATCAGGTTCAGTGTAAATGGGTTTATGTTGAGGTCTTTGATCCACTTGGACTTGAGTTTTGTGCATGGTGATAGATATGGATCTATTTGCATTCTTCTACACATTGACATCCAGTTATGCCAGCAACATTTGCTGAAGATGCTTTCCTTTTTCCATTGTACAATTTTGGCTTCTTTGTCAAAAATCAGGTGTTCATAGGTATGTGGATTAATGTCAAGGTCTTCAATTTGATTCCATTGATCCATGTGTCTGTTTTTATGCCAATACCAAGCTGCTTTTACCACTATAGCTCTATGGTAGAGCTTGAAGTCAGAGATGGTGATGCCTCTGGAAGTTCCTTTATTGTATAGGATTACCTATACAATATTGTTTTGGTTACCCTGGGTTTTTTGTTTTTCCATATGAAGTTGAGTATTGTTTTGAGGTCTGTGAAGAACTGTGTTGAGATTTTGATTTGGATTGCATCGCATCTGTATATTGCTTTTGGTAAGATTGCCATTTTTACTATATTGATCCTACCTATCCAAGAACATGGGAGATCTTTCCATTTTCTGATATCTTCTTCAATTTCTTTCTTCAATGACTTAAAGTTCTTATCATAGAGGTCTTTCACTTGTTTGGTTAGAGTTACCCCAAGGTATTTCATGTCATTTGTGGCTATTGTAAAGGATGAAATTGAGAAGCTTCTGTAAGGCAAAGGATACAGTAAATAGGACAAAAAAAAGCAGCCTACAGAATGGGAAAAGATCTTCACCAACCCCATATCTGACAGAGGGCTGATCTCCAAAATATATAAAGAACTCAGGACCCTAAACATCAAAAAGCCAAATAATCCAATTAAAAAAATGGGGTATAGATCTAAATAGAGAATTCTCAACAAAAGAATCTCAAATGGCCGAAAGATATTTAAGTAATTGTTCAACATCCTTAGTCATCAGGGAAATGCAAATCAGAACAACTCTGAGATATCATCTTACATCTGTCAGAATGGCTAAGATCAAAAACACTGATGACAGCTTATGTTGGAGAAGATATGGAGAAAGGGGAACACTCTTCCACTGCTGCTGAGAGTGCTAACTTGTACAGTCTCTTTGGAAATCTGTATAGCAGTGTTTCAGGAAACTGGGAATCAACCTACCTCAAGACACAGAAATACTACTCATGGTCATATACCCAAAAGATGCTCAACCACACCACAAGGACATTTGCTCAACTATGTTCATAGCAGCATTATTCATAATAATCAGAATCTGGAAACAACCTAGATGCCTCTCAACCAAAGAATGGATCAAGAAAATGTGATACGTTTATACAATGGAGTATTACTCAGTGGTAGTAAACAATGACATCATGAAATTTGTAGGCAAATTGATGGGTGTAGAAAATATCATCCTGGGTGACATAACCCAGACCCAGAAACACAAACATGGTATGTACTCATCATAAGTGGATATCAGACACAAAGCAAAGGACAACCAGACTACAATCCACAACCCTAGAGAAGCTAGGTAAAAAGAGGACCCTAAGAGGGGCACACATGGATCGCCCAAGGAAGGGGAAATGATTAAGATCTCCTGGGTAAACTGGGAGAGGGGAGTAGATTGGATGGGGTGAGAGGTGGGAACAAGAGGGTTCAAGATGGCTGAGTTGGGAGAGGGACAGAGAGGAAAGCAATGAAAGAGATTTCTTGACAGAGTGAGCCATTATGGGGTTTGGGAGAAACCTGGTGCTAGGGAAATACCCAGGAACCTACAAGGATGTCCCTAACTAAGACTCCTTGCAATGGTGGAGATGGTGCCTGAACTAGACTTCCCCTGAAGTCAGATTGATGACTACCCTAACTGTCATCATCTAACCTTCATCCAGTGACTGATGGAAGCAGATTCAGAGACCCACAGCCAAGCACTTGGCTGAACTCCTGGAGTTTAGTTGAAGAGAGGGAAGAGGGATTATGAGAGCAAGGAGGGACAAGATTATGATGGGGAAAGCCACAGAGACAGCTGACCCAAGCTGGTGGGAGCTCACAGGCTCTGAACTGACAGCTGGAGAGCCTGCATGGGTCCGACCTCCACCCTCTGAATGTGGGTGACTGTTGTGTGACTTGATCTGTGTGTGGAGCTCCTGACAATGGGACCGGGACTTATCCAAGGTACATGAACTGGCTTTCGAGAGCCCATTCCCTATGGTGGGATGTCTTACTGAGTCTTGATGTAGAGGGGAGTGGCTTGGTCTTGTCCCAACTTGGTA
Source organism: Peromyscus aztecus (assembly GCA_902168405.1). NCBI lineage: Eukaryota > Metazoa > Chordata > Mammalia > Rodentia > Cricetidae > Peromyscus > Peromyscus aztecus. Next base: position 27,641 of record CABHPQ010152980.1, on the reverse strand, counting down.
TGCCAGCCTGTGTTGACTCCCCATGAGAGGCCTTACTCCCTATGAGGAGTTGATGTAGGTGGTGTGGGGAGAGGGGGTGGGGGGGCGGGTAGGGAGGTAGAAGATGAGTGGGCAAAGGGGAGTGAGGTTAAACAGTGGGTTGTTATGTAAAATGAAAAAAAATTCTGAAATTAAAGAAAAAAGAAAATGAATAAATCATCAATCATTTTTGTGCCTAGGTAATATGTTTATAGAGTTCATAATGCTATGTAAATGTTTGAGACTATGCATACCAAGTTAAATATCATCAGCGTTCAAAATTCTTTGAGGAAAAAATATTAAGTCAAGAAATGAACTGAAGTGATAAAAAATAGTCACAGAGGAACGCAATTTACGTTCCTGGACATGTCGGCATGTCTGAATGTTTCCAGAAGTAGTTAGCTGATGTTACTAGAGTGAGAGGAGAAATTGTTAGATGATCATCATGAGGGAAAACAAAGAGCTATATTGTGCAAGTTATTTCAATTTTGAATATCACAGTGAATGACATTGGAAGCCATTGCAGAGATTTAGCACACCATATTGTTATATGACTAGTATTTTGAAGGCCAGACTCTTATGCCTACATTGTATAGATTGCTTTAGAGTTAAGGATGAAGGCAGTAGAACAGTTGTCTAACTGCATTAGTATATGCAGCACTGTTCTTTCCATGTGAGATGATGATCCAGAACCTTCTGAAACTAGTGGCAATGCTAAACATGAACTGATGACAGGGACTTCAAACTGGCCAGAAGATAGAAAAACCACAAGACAAAATGAGTACAATGAAAGATGTTACTGTTTCCTTCCTCATCTAAAGTAATGAAAGTAGAAATTAATGGGACATCAATGAATGCAGTGAATTATTATTCCTCAGACACATTCTGAGTTCTAGGTCACCTAGTGTGATTCTTAGCTAACAACAATGCTGAACAGTAAAGAAGATGAGTTTTGTCATTTGTATATAGGACTACTGATTATCTTAAGTTAATCTGGTATCCAGCAACTTCAGTGAAGGTGTTTATCAGCTGAAGGAGTTCTGTGTCAGAATTTTTAGGAGCACTTATATATACTACCATATCATCTGCAAATAACAATGCTTTGACTTCTTCCTTTCCAATTTGTATCCCCTTAATTTTTTTTTGTCTTATTGCTCTAGCTAAAACTTCAAGTGCTCTATTGACTAGATATGGAGAGAGTGGACATCCTTGTCTTGTTCCTCATCTTAGTAGAATTGCTTTGAGTTTCTCTGCATTACATTTGATGTCTGCTATAGGCTTGCTGTAAATTACTTTTATTATGTTTAGCTACTGTAGAGGGCACAAGGGCCTTGTACTCACAGAGAAGCATTAAGAGAACCAGGAATGTTCATCACACAGGGATGTCTCCTCAATGGAGGAGATAAAATCAAATACCTACATTCCATTCAGAAAGCTGAGAGTGGAGGTTGTTAAGGGCCCCAGTGACCTTTTTGCCATTGGTGGAAGAGATCTCACCTGCATTTTGCTGTGGAAGCCGACCTCACCCAAATTTACCAGAATGATTATCCCAGACTCTTCCCACACTTGACCGTTCCCCATCTTTAGGGAAGATGTCACATGTAACTTACAGCCTGCTGACCTCTGTGCTTTCAGAGACCACACTAGATTCTAGGCATTTTAGCTATGGAACCAATCCTCATGGTCATGTGTCCTTTAAAAAAACCTTAAGCTTTATTGCACACATGGAACTGTACTGGTTGTTGCCTGGAAACCTTTTCCCAAATTGAACTGTGTTTTAAATATGCCAAGAATGAACAGTCTAGCATTAGACTCCCCAAACTCTCATCTAGTTTAATGAAGTCAATCTGCACTGTGTTTTCATTCTCATCTCTTTAAGCAGTTTGCTTTTCTGTTTGAGACCAGCAGGGACCCCCTCAAGGAATGTCCCTTGTATCACTAATACCTACAGTACTTTTATCATGAAGGGATGATGGATTGTGTCAAAGGCTTTTCCAGCATCTAATGGGATGATCATGTAGGTTTTTTTTCTTTCAGTTATTTATATGCTGGATTACATTACTGATTTTCATATGTTGATCCATTCCTGAATGTCCAGGACGAAGCTTATTCGATCATGGGGGAATGATCTTTTTTATTTATTTTTGGATTCTGTTTGCAAGTATTTTATTGAGCATTTTTGTATCTATGTTCATAAAAGAAACTGGTCTGTAACTGTTTTTCCTTGTTGAGTCTTTTTTTTTGTTTGTTTTGGGTATAAGGATACTTGTGGCTTCATAAAAGGAACTGGGAAATATTCCTTCTATTTCTAATTTTGTGGAACATTTTGAGGAGTATTCTTGTTAACTCTTCTTTAAAAGTCTGATAGAATTCTATGCTAAATCTGTTTGACCCAGAGCTTTTTTGTTTTGTTTGGGAGACTTTCTAGTTCACTAGGGGGTTATAGGTCAATTTAAATTGCTTATCTGATCTTGATTTAACTTTGGTTAAGTGGTATCTATCAAGAAAATTATTTATTTCTTTTAGAATTTTCAGTGTCATGGAGATTAAGTATTTTAAGTTTCTCATTATGATTCTATGGATTTTCTCAGTGTCTTTTGTTATGACCCCTCTTTCTTTCCTCATTGCATTAATTTGGATATTCTCTCCCTTCTTTTAGTTAGTTTCTATAAGGATTTGTCTATCTTGTTGATTTTCTCAAAAAAAAAAAAACTAACCTTTTGTTTCATGGATTCTTTGTTTTAATCCCTTTGTTTCCATTTTAGTGATTTCAGCCCTCAGTTTGATATTTCTTGCCCTCTCTTCCTCTTGGATGTGCTTTTTGTTGTTGTTATAGAGCTTTGAGATGTGCTGTTAAGTTTGTAGTATGAGATCTTTCTAGTTTCCTTATGAAGGCACTTAGTGATATAAACTTTCTTCTTAGCACCACTTTCATTGTGTCCCACAAACTTGGGTATGTTGTGTAAATATTTTCCTTAATTCTAGAAAGTCTTTAATTTTATTCTTGAACCATTCTTCATTCAGTACAGAGTTGTTCAATTTCCATGAATTAGTAACCTTTCTGTTGTTTCTGTTGTTGTTGATAGCAATCAGGTAAACAACACCATTCACAGCAGCCTCAAAATATATCTTCAGGTAAGTCTAATCAAGCAAGTGAAAAACTTGCTTGACAAAAACTTCAAGTCTTTGGAGAAAGAAATTGAGGAAGATATCAGAAGATGAAAAGAACTCCCATTCTCATAGATTGGTAAGATTGACATAGTAAAAATGACCATCCATCCAAAATCAATCTACAGATTCAATACAATCCCCCATCAAAATTTCAAAACAATTCTTCACAGACCTTGAGAGAAATTCTCAACTACATATGCAAAAAATGAAAAACCCAGGATAGCTAAAACAATCATGTAACAATAAAAGAACTGCTAGAAGTCTCACCATTCCTGATTTCAATTTGTAGTAAAGGGAAATAGAAATAAAAATATAAAAACTGCATGGAATTGGCATAAAAACAGACATTTGATCAAAGGAATCAAATCAAAGACCCAGACATAAAGACACACACCTATGGACACCTGATTTTTGACAAAGAAGCCAGAAATATACTCTGGAAAAAAGAAAGCATCTTCAACAAATGGTGCTAGTCAAACTTGATGTCTGCATGTAGAAGATTGTAAATAGACCCATATTTATCACCCTGCACAAAACTCAAGTATGAAAGTGTATTGCAGTGGAAACTTCTTGAAATCAGTGAAGTTGACCCTCGTTAAGACTCCTAGTAATAGAAGATCCTGGGTCTGAAGTGTCCATCTTTTGTAGTCAGGCAAGGTTTCCAGTAGTGGGTCTGGGTTACCACCTTTTGAATTTTTTGGCCAACGGTGTCTTGTGGAGATTCCTAAACAACCCAGGCTAATGTTATATCAAAAGGTCATTCTCTGAAAACTGACAGAGGGGCCTCATTGCTGAGGATAACATCCATACAGCTTGACCACAGAGATGTTGAGCTGGTATGGGCATGGAGTCTTGATTTTTACGTTCTTAATCTCTTTGACATGAGGAGGTATTCTGTAGGCTACAGATAGAGAAAGCCGAATATCACAATATGCTCTGACTACAGTCTTTTTTATGTTTAGTAAAGTATACTAAACATAAAAAAAGAAGATGAATTTGGCCAATGGAAGTGCAAAACTTGTGGGAGTGATCAACCAATGTTTGGTTTAAGTTGAGGCCCATGGTCTTTATTGCCTGGATGGCCAGGAAGTGGAGACTGGGTAGCCAAGACCTAAGGTAGAATGAAACACAAGTAGAGAAAAATCAGTGAAATGATTCCTAATGATATTCTGCTATACTCATCGATCAGTGCCTTGTCTGTCAGGGAGGCTTCCTCAGGCAGTAGATAGAAGCTGATGCCGAGACCCACAGCCAGACCTTCTGCAGAAAGAGTCTAAATTGGAGATTTTCATCGGGTTTCTCCCCTTGGAGATCAGAGAACTCTAGAGAAGGGGGGAGGAAAGACCATAGGAGTCAGAGGGTATAGAGCACAGCAGGAGAAGAGGGACCACTGAATTGTCTAAGCTGGGCTCACAGAGATTGAAGCTCCAAGTGTGGTGCCTACATGGGTCTGTTGTGGCTGTTAGCTTGCTGTTTCCTGGGACTCCTAACAGTGGAAGCAGGTGTATCTCTAACTCTTTTGCCCGCTCTAGGGACTCTTCCTCCTTTTGGTTACCTAGTCCAGCTTCCATAGGAGGACTTTTGCCTTGTCTTACGATATCCTGTTTTGTCTTGTTTGCCTGTAGTCTCTTGGGGGCCTGCTCTTTTATGAAGAAAGAAATAGAGCGGGGTGGGGGGGTGGATCTGGGGGGTGGGTGGGGGTGGGAGGAGCAGGGAAGAGTGCAGGGAGGAGAAACCATGTCAGGATACAATATAGGAAAGAAAAATCTATTTTCAATAAAAAATTAAAATTAAATAAAGTATACTAATCATAAAAAAGAAGATGAATTTGGAAAACATCTGTTAAAATAACTCACATAATCATTGGAATTTCCCCCATCCAAAAGAAATACACTTAAAATGTCTTTTAAAATAAAATTTCTGCTAGGTATGATGGCACACACCTTTAATCTCAACACTGGGAGGCAGAGGCAGACAAATCTCTGTGAGGCCAATCTGGTCTACAGAGCAAGTCCCAGTGTGAGCTACACAATGAAACCCTGTCTCCAAAAACAGTACTAAAATAAACAAAAAAACCCACCACTACCACCACCACCACCAACAATTCTCTTCAGATACCTATATTTAGACTTTTATACTTCTTTTTTTCTTTTTTTCTTTTTTTTTCTTTTTTTTTTTTTTGGTTTTTCAAGACAGGGTTTCTCTGTAGCTTTGGAGCCTGTCCTGGACTACCTCTGTAGACCAGGTTGGCCTCGAACTCACAGAGATCCACCTGCCTCTGCCTCCCGAGTGCTGGGATTAAAGGCGTGTGCCACCACCTCTCGGCTGACTTTTATGCTTATTAAAAACAATAAAAACTTGAGGGCTAAACCCATTTCACTATTTAGATGAAGTTAGTTCTTAAAAGATAAATATTGAAAAACAGTAAAAGTTTATCCTAAAGAGTCATTCATGTACATTCTGACATTTGTGAGACATTCTACCCATACTAATGAAAAGAACTAGAAACAAGACTCAATCATACAACAACATATTAGTAAAAATCAGATCCACATGAAGAAACAATTTTGAAATTTTTATGAACAAAATAGAGAGGAATTTAGAAAACTTTTATATATGCATGTGCATAAATATGTGTACTGTATTTAGGTGTAAAATAATTTAAATTCTTCTCAGGATATATGTGCATGTGTATAAATACAGTAATATATACACTATTTTCATATATATATATATGTGTGTGTGTGTGTGTATTCCATGTGTTCTATCTCTAAACAATATATTATTCTGTTCAAGTCAAGGAAACTTACGATTTCAGAGCTCACATGATTCCCAAATTGTGGTCCTATGAGCCTCCCTGTTATGTTCAAACTGACCAAAGCAAACTGGGTTGGGAGAGGAAGATCCCCGCAAACATCCCCTCACAGGCTCTTGAAAGACCCAGCCCTCAAGGAGAGATCAAGCTTTGGCTTCCTCAGGAGCACCTCTCTTTTGTAGAGGGTCTGTGTCTCTGTGTGCCTTGCTGTGTGTGTTTGAATTTCCAAACCTCTAAGAAAAGCCTGTCTTTACTGGTTGAGAAAAACAAAGCTGTCTCCATAATAATGACATTTTAAATAAAACAAATGTTACTTATAAAAGTATTAAGAAATTTAAATGCAAAAGGAAATCCTATGATTCTTCAATCCCTTTTTATTAAACTATTAAAATTGTGTTGTTTTTATTTCTTCAGGAAATTGTCTTATTTGTTGCAAAATAATGGAGAATATCTTCCTAAGTGCTACAACACTCTAATCGTTTATAATTCCTGTCTTCTACATTATGACAATTTCCTCCTTTGCACTCTCCTTTATTTTGATTAGTTCTATAGAAAAGCTGCTGTCATATTTCTGAGAAAAATTCCCCAGAGATTTTTATAGAATAAAATTATATTTTTAAAATAGAAGACCTTGCAAAACAATTATTTTCTGTGGATTAAGTTTGATTTCTTTAATTCTACTTCATTTTAATTTAGCATCTTATACTTTTTATCTTGGTTTGTAAATTGAATGCTGCAAATGTCATGAAATTATAGAAATGACATGTTTGATAATTATTAAATTAACAAAAATTATTAAGAGCTGAAGGAATGCTCTACTATGTGGCCAGAAGTAAGAATAAGAATTAGTTGTAAAACACCATAAAAGGGAAGTAAATGACTGGAATAAGGAAAGAGTAGAAGCTTGTAAAAAAAGCATATTAATCAAATGTGATTCTTCATGCATCTTTTTAAGCATGTCACTTCAGAACAAAAGTTTGTTAACAAGAAGAAATGATTTTGCTAATCATTACTCTCTCATGTTATTTCTTCTAGTATAATGTGACAGATATGAGTTCTTGAGGTACTGATATGGCTTTGTGGCTATATAAATACATTATTAATAAAAAGAAGAATGACTTTTAGTTTTCTTCCTGTGGCTTTTAAATTTAATAATTCCAGATGAGTCAATGAAACTCAAATAACCCAGTGAAGCTGAATCCTAACTGTAATATGTATGTAAATATTCTCTGCATTCAATTTGTGACAGGGCCCAGAAGCTGAAAGTAACCAGAGCTTTAGCATTCTATTCTCAAAAGATCCTTGGGAATAAACAGAACCTTGACAAGCAACTATACACACGTCAAACACCCAATGACCCGAGTGTCCTGCATCCCTAATGGACAGATGAAAAGTAGCAAACATGTCTTTGCAGTCTGACATAACAGTATCAATTGCCTTCCCTTCACCAAAGCTGTGCATTTAAACAGTTATTAGACTTGGAAATGTGAGGCTTCTAATGCTTCTGACTATTAACAATATGTATTCTCAAAATATGATACCAGAGAAATGCTCTTAGGAAATGAGATTTATTTTTCAGTTTATTACTGTCATTCAGGGACAGATGTGGTTGGTCTTATTTCAAAGGAATGAAATGAGGGGAAAACATTTGGTGGCTTTCATAATAATTTCTGTTTGAAGTGGACCTTTCTTATGCTGTTGCAGCCCAATAAACAGTAAATCATTTCAATGGAGAATTTCATATCCACTTGCCTTATTACTGAAATATATCATAGTCATGAATACCTTACTTTTTTTAATTGAATGCTTACAATAGAAATATGTATACTATGAAAAATATTCAATGGGAGCTAGAAAAAAATCTATTAGCATGATGGAGCACTTACATATAGTTGGAGCCACAAACATATACCATACATACAATTGAATATTAAATATATATAAATGATAAATATCACCATTAATGATAAGGTATAATTAGTTTAACATTGGTAATTGTATTTGTATATATTTTAATGTAAATGTATTTTATATAATTTCTGATTATTTGATGTATTTAAAAATAACTGTGTTTAATCAAGTAGAAGAGTAAGAAGGACTGTCTAACAGGAGATGAACATTTTCCTTGTCTGAATTTAGAAGTGCCTTATCATTGGATGTTCAGCATTATCAATAATCAACAACTTTTTTCATGACATTTTAATTTTGATTATAAGCCCAACTTCTGATATTGTTTAAAGTACAGCATTCTTCCCTGTTTATTTTGACTTCTGGTGATGAATTTTCTGTCATACTGGAAGTGAGTCCCATCTGTTTCTAAATAGCAACTCATCAGTGACTTATTAATTTAAACCCCACTAAAGAATGCTGGAAGCTGACCAGTGTGATCACAGCATGAGGCTGAAACAGATCAAAATGACACATGCTGCAATAATTCTAAGAACTAATGTTCACAAGGTAACAACTGTAATTGTTCTTCACACTAACAGATAGCTTATCTTTCTCTAGAGAAATTTCATAACGTACACATTTCAAAGGGTACAAGGAAGGACATAATGATTTTGAAGATAGATGTTTGGTCTGTGATATCATGAAACTGTATGCACATGCACCCACAAGAAAAAAAATTCTTTAACAATTAAAGTGAACAAGTAATGAGTGTTTTGTGAATGAAATGTAAGCAGTCATTGATAAGTGATATATAAATAAAATAGAGTTAACTTCAAAAGTTACTTAAATGTCTAAAACATCTCATTTAGATTATATGTAATAAGCAAACAGTAGACCAAAAATCAGAAACTGTATCTTTAAGTCATATAACAAGTTTTCAAAATAAGGAACATTTTTTTATATCATAATTATGCTCTTTTTCTTTGACATGTGTGAAAATGACAAAATGAAGTCAATGTGTTTCTTGAAGACCATACTGAATGAAATTCTAGAGACCATCCACTCTTCAATTTTTAAAAAAGAGTTCTGTATTCCTAAACACTCCAAAACTTAGAAAAATAGTTATAAATTAAAGAAATTTATGTTCTTTTAACCCTTTCCCATCCTGAGGTAGGGCTCTTTTGGTCTTTAACCAATTACGTATTTTTTATATCTTGTTTACAAGAGACATTCTCTGGGTAGCCCATTTGAAAAGAAGTCTGATTTTCAGTGTAGGACAAAGTACAATGAGTTCTTTATTGCACACAGGTAAATCATTTTTGAACCATTGGTGCAAATAAATGGTACAAATTATACAAAGTGTCAGTTTTTGATAGAAACTACAAGAAGGTCCTTTTTTTAAATAAAGCACTCAAGTTTAACTAAAGCAAATATCAAGTAAATCATTCTTTGCTCATATGTGTTTATTAAAAAGGTGAGACATCATAGAATGTTCTTAATCAAATTGTGCTAAAACTGAAGCATGGAGATGGGAACAAACATCACAATTGCGGAGAAAAATAGGTTATTTAAGATGCAAATCATTTCAAATCCATTCTAGACAGCTAATTTCCTCTGTGATAGGGGAAGTGTTTCACTGTGAAGGTAGCATTCCATTTACCATAAATTGGTCTAATTGACAGAGTAAAAACATTTTAAAAATTGTTCTAGGACTTTCAAAGAATGGCGATTCAGTAATGGATGTATAAACCACTGTGAAATCTTGGAGTGTCCTCATAGAAAAACAAAATCTGCTTTATTCCAAGTTATAAAAAAGTTTTAAGTCATTTGGACAGTTATAACTACTCCATTATGCGGTATGTAAAAACATTAACTGCAATTTTGAAACTTTAAAAATGAAAGAGTTTTAGCTCAAGCCAAAAAAACAAAGAATTTTGAGTTTGCCATGAGACAATGAATTGCCAAATTACTCTCCATAATGACATCTAAGTAGCCTTGATGATGGCAGGCAGGATCTGCAGCTCTGCTGCATAAATGTTTGCCTATGTTGACTTTATTTAAAGCTTGAGGAATAGGGCTAGTTTAATGATTATGAGAAATCTATCTGGAAAGGGCAAAATGAGGAATCTGGGAAGTAAGAAATGAGATGATCACTGAAATTCAAAAAAAAGAGTTGTTCTAGAATATAAGGAAACTGTATTTAATTTGGAACATTCAACAGATGCAAATTAATTGCTTAGTTAAATCAAAATGAACTTTAGTTAAATATTTTCTCTTGTCATGGGCTTCAGTGTAAGGCTTAGTGGGAAAATAATGTGTGCCAGGGTAAAGGCAATAAAACTGGACCAACAGTCTCCTGGGACTGTTCAGATTCAGTTACAAATTAGCTTCCTGGAGAAGACCAGGACACTACTGTGTACCTGGACACTAGAGATAATGAAACATGACCATTAGGAAAGACCTGTACACCATACAACATGTCATGAGAAGTCCTAGTTACTCGGCACCCAGAACTGAACAAAGCAATCAGAGAGGATAGACTCTGAGTAATGACAACATGGCTAAGAAGATTATTTTTTACATGCTCTATTGGAAAATGCAGTATTGGATACTTCAATGACAGACAACTGTTGTTGTAACAAAGTCAAAAGGGATCGAGGTAAAAACTAATTGGTTTTTGAGAAACTACTGCAACTATAGTCACTAAAATGAGCTATGCAGTGTTGGCGCATAAGCAACATGTATGTGAAAATGTGTATTAGAGTCAGTCAAAGTTTTAGTGTTCTTGCTTCCTCAAGAATATTCAGGATAGACGTTTAAAATATTAGCCTCCTTGTATTTTCTATTAGCATAGTAAGAGGAGAAAAGATGAGAACTTTGAAAGGAGGTGGTCAAATAAATATGGTTACTGATCTCAGAAAGAAGACAATTGACAAAGTGATTATGAAGCAAGTGGACAAGAAAGGGTTAAATCAACAGTCTTTGAGTCATTCAAACACTATACATCCCCAGCAAGGCTTTTCCTCAGGACTAGCCTCCAGCTGCTTTGTAGGACATAACCTTGGAGCCTTTGCAACATTTGGTCTGACAAGGAGGTTTTCTATATCTAAGACTGTGAATCATGCTGCTTTAATTTAACATGATAAATGTGCTTTATCTGATTATCTGGTATCTCTGCTGATACCAGAAGAGAAAAAATGAAGTCTGAATCACTGGAGTGAGTCATGTGGGTATTGGGGGCTAAAGGACTGACCCTCAGTAAAAACCCTAGAACTAAGATTTACATGTGCACTTTTCTTGGCACATGTTGTAAATGTCATATGATACACTGTTGTTGTGAGAATCTGGTGTACCTCCACTCTATGGAAAAATCTGAAAGCATGCACCTGGTTTTTCTGAGCCAGTTTCTAATGGACTTTTTTCATAATAATTTTAAATACTATTTTCAGTGTAATAAACCATAAGGTTTAATTATAATAACTTTTCTAAATCATGTGAGTAATTCTATATAATTACAAAGACTGAATGTGGCCTTGGGACCCCCTAAGCTGAAATTTCTTTCGTCGTGTCTGTCTGTGGTCATTTTTGTTGTTTATTTGATAATTTCATGCATGCAAATCATGTGTTTGGATCAAATACAAACCTTATTCCCTTCCCTGAAAACTCTCTCCTAGTCCCTTGCAACTTCATATGCTCTAATAAAGAAAGGAGGGGGGAGAAAGAAAAACATGGGGACTTCTAAGTAGTGTCTTCGTGTGCATGTGTGAAGGACAATCAACTCCACAATGGGCAGCCTTTCTGGGGTCACATTCCTGTAGAAAGTTGATTCTCCATTCCCAACAGCCACAAATTACAATTGAATCCTTTACTAGGGCACAGACTTTGTAAGACTCTCTCCATTTTGGCTGGCTCAATATTATGCACAGCATTCAGTCACATGCACTGTAGGTCATGTGTCCAAAGGCACAATCCTGTCACTACAGACATCCATGATCCCTGGCTCAATTATTCCAATCCCTTTTTCTTTGATCATCTCTATGTCTTGAGGAAGGAGTATGTTTAAACTGTACCATTTGGAGTTGAGGCCCCACAGTATCTTATGTTCTGTGTGCTGACCAGATGTTGGTCTCTATTAATCATCACCTACTGAAAAAGAGGCTTCTCTAGTGAGAGCTGAGAGATGTACAGATCCCTGAAGACAAAGATAAACCCTGGAAGGAAGATAATTACCAAGTTGATTTAGCAGAATCAAAGTAGTGGATTCTCCCCTAGGTCCCAGCATTGTGCACAGTACTTTCCAGCACTGAGAATAATAGTCGGCAGGGATGAAGCTTCCAGGTTGTTATCAGCCTGATTTCTCCATGTTCTTGGACTCAAGCATGCGGTATCTTCAGAAGCAGGGTCTTACCATCAAGTCTGGGGAGTAACCAAAAGCAAAGGGTGCAGTGCTGCTTGAAGAGGCTCTGTGGGAACTAACCAATCGACAACACTTGTTGAACAGCCTAGGGTGTCTGTGAGAGGCATCGTAGCCCTGTACTGGGCTGACACCACTGACTGAAACTCCTTTCATAGGTGTATATGCACGCATTTTAGGAAACTCACAGTGGTGGGTTTCCATACATTTCCACAGGCCTTTGGTGTTAATTATCCCTCAAACTATTTTCTCTAACTTGTCCACCTATTTTCCACCTCATTTCACCTTCTAGACCCATTTTCCCTTTTCCCCCTTTGTATCTATATTCTATTTCTATTCTACTTCTACTTTTTTATTGGGATCCCCACAGATGGTCCATTACTAATTTTCTGGCTTCTGCAGATACTCCAATTTTTAAAAAAAACCTAAAAAAAGCTCCCATCAAATATTTGAATGAAGATGCATCCTTTTTCTTTATAGCACTGGATCACCTCATTCAAAGTGTCAAAGTGATTTTTTTTCTGTTCTAGCTATTTTTTCTGACAATTCCATACTTTCACTATCCATTAGAGCTGAGTAATATCCTATTGTGTATTTGTACCACATTTTCAGTATGCATTCACCAGTTGATGGCCATCTATTCTGTTCCCATTTCCTGGCTGTTGTGAATACAGCAGAGATGACCATGAATGAGCAATCATCTTTTTACTAGGACATTAAGCACTTTGAATATATACCTAGGAATAGTAAAGCTAGCTCACATAGGATCTATTACTGTTCAGAAAGCCCTCTTCTGTGATACAATTTCAGTAATACTCAATATTATTTCCATTTTTTTTTTAGAATTCTCCACAATGTTTTTCAGAGTATCTGCACATTCATATTCTCACCAACAGTGAATAAGTGCTCCACTTTTCCTACATTCATACCAGCATTTGTCAACTTCTATTTTCATAATCTTAGCCAGTCTTTATTTTTCCTTTCATTTATGTGTACAGGTACCTTGTCTACACGTATGTATGTGAAGTATGTGCATGCATGGTGCCCGCAGAGGTCAGAGGAGGGTTCAGATACCTAGAAACTAGTAGCTGTGAGCCACCATGTAAGTGGTCCAAAGTGAACCCAGATCCTTTGCTGATACTTAAATGCTCTTAGCTGCTGAGCCATCTTTCTAGCCACAATCATACTCATGGTAAACACAGTAAGTGAAATCTCATAGTGGTTTCAATTTACATTTCACTCATAGCTAAGGATGCTGAATATTGTAAAATTTTTCTGTCATTTGCATTTCATATTTTTATAACTGTTTATGTCCATACCACATTTTAAATCAGTTTGTTTTCATGTTTACTTTTTATCTCTGTACAATCTAGATAATAACTGTAAAGTGTTTTCCTATTCTATAGGCTACCTCATCATAGAGATGATGATATTCTTTGCTTAGCAGAAGCTTTTTAATTTCATAAGGTCACATATTTCAACTCTTGTTATAAATCTTATGCTACGTCCAGGGCCCTGTTCTTACAAGATCAAGAATATTCAATAATTCCATTTTTGAAAGACTCAGGGTATCAGGTTTTATGTTGGGGTCAATTGGTTCATTTGGTGTTGAGATTTGTGAAAGATGAGTGATAAGAACCTGGTTTTATTCTAAATGTCATGATACAGTTTGACAAAATCATTTATTGATAATGTTGTCTTTTCTCCAATGTATATTGTTGGCATCTTCATCAAAAATCAGGTAACTGTAAGTGGGTGGACTTACATCTGTCCTCATTTCTATTCCATTACTCAATGTTTCTGTTTTGATACGAGTACCATGTTGTTCGTGTTGCGGGAGTTCTGTATTATAACACATAATCAGAGACTGTGATTGTGATAACACCAACAGATCTTGTTATTTTGTTTAGTTGTTTCTTTAGGATTGTTTTGACTGCTCTGGATCTTTTGTGTTTCTATACAAACTTTGAGACTAGTTTTTCAGTTTTGCAGAATTTGAAAACTTCAGTTGTTTTGGTTGCTGTTGTTGGAGATGATGGTGGTGAAAATGGAGGGTATTTGACATTTGTTTTTGTTTTTCTCATACAGTGGTCTCAACACAGAAATTCCTAAGGCTTATTTTGAAACTTAGTGACAGATTTCAAATTACATTGATACATCAGACCAATATTTCTGGTAGGATTGAAATGCCACTGATAGATCAGGCAAACATCCATGAGATTAGTGCATGCAGTCTGCAAAAGTATATCACGCAATCATATGCCCATACATCATTGCCTGGGTGGAATTGTATCCATGCTCACATATGAATGATACAGAAATCCAAGAGGCCCTGGAATTTAAACAAGGCCGAACATAAAATGATTCTCTATTATGTAACTCTTTCCACTAGTAGCTTCTAAAATTGAAAGATATCAGAGTCAGACTATACACAAATAATAAAAACTATAAAGTCCTTATTTGTCCAAAATATTTACTAAATTAAAATTAAATAAACATTTGAGATTAAAAATCTGAATGGTTTTTAACAGAAAGACCTCAGATATCTGTCAACAACACATTTTATCTGGCATGATACAGTGTTGATTTACTCCATGGAGTCAATGGAGAAGAAAGATTTTTTCCATATAAATGTTTAGATTTAAAATATTCATATACTATAAAAATAATGACACAACTCTGACAACAACCCCAGTGGCTAAAATATGGCTATGTTTTCTAGAAAATAAAAAAGAAAGCCAATGACATGCTGTAATAGATTCAATTTGTTATGTGTGCCTCAGGAAAATGTCTACTGGAACATACTCAAGCATTAGTAAAATACTTTGAAAAAAAATCTTATTTTTCCATCACATAATTGGCACTGAAGCAAATTTTTATAGTACTTAATTGTGTTAGAAATGGAATTCCTTAATGTATTAGAAATCCACTAATAATCTATGAGTATAAATACACACAAAATGTCCATAAGAGCATACACACTGATTCCTATATATTTCAAACTTGTGAGATCTCTTTTACTAATAGCTGAAATCAACCATAAATCAGATAACTCCAAAACATTTATTTATATTTCAAACCCTTTCCTGTGCAACTCTTATTCTGAGGGCTTTGCTGTACATCAGCCTAGTGTATAGAAAGTAATTCTGTGCAGGAAGAAGCAAGCAATGTCAAGCTGGGGGTAAAGGGTCCCAAAATTGAATGAAGAAAAGAATAGGCATTGAGTGAAAATTTGGGATGTAGAAGCAATTCATAGTCTGAGTCTTCGAAACAGTCTCACACTAACTCATTATTGTGCCATAAGGCTGCAAAAACAGTGTCTTTAAATATGGAGGTTCTATGTAAAGCTAATAAGAGAGTTAAACCTTCTTAATAAGAAAGACTTAGTAAAATTAAACTATCTTCTAAAATAAAGAAAAAAAGGAAAACATCTCTGACTCCATTGTCATTCCACACAGAATTTTCATTGGAATGTATTTTCTTTGTTCTTGCATCATAAAATTTGCATGTATAATAAAAAGACAAAATGGAAGCATTTCCAATTAAATAGTTTCTTAAGAGAGAGGCATCCTTTTTTTACTTAAATATCAATTAGTCACAAATGTTGAATTTAGTTGGATGATGCATCCAATTAATTACATGCTGTGAAAAATAATAGATTGCAGTGAAATGAGGAGATTTAAACAAAAACCACAAGGCAAGGGACACACATTTTGGTTGAAGTCTTTCTTAGTATCAAATAATCACAAATCGAACAGTTTTGAAAAGCAAATTTAACTGTTAATTTGGGCTTCTCAAACAATAATGACAGAAAACATACATGTGAATATGTGTCTATGTCTATGAAGGACTTGGGATGTGGTAGACTGCTTGTATACCATACATGAAGCCCTGGATTTGATTTCTAGTATTGTAGAAATTGAGCCTTGTAGTGCTGGCCTGTAACCCCAGCATGCAGATTGTAGAAGCAGAGGTTCTTAGAAATTCAAGGGGGATCTTTTCCTATATAAGTAGTTTGAGGATAACCTGTGTTACATGAAAATTTGCCTCAAAAAGCAAAAATAGTTACTAAAGATGAGTTAAAATCATACCTCCCCAGGCTCGGGGATCATTGCAAAAGAGGAGGCAGAAAAAGCCAGAACTGGTAGGTGCTACAAGAAAACAGTGTCTTCTCTACACAACAGGACAGTTGTAACACAAATCTTAAAGGGTCTTATTAATTAAAAAAACTCAGTGCCAGCTATTGAGGTGAATTCTGAAAGATCAGAGAAGTAGAGCAAGCCACAGTTAACCTCACCTCACAAACTTCTCAGCCGATCCTGTTTCCTCAAACTGGAAGCCTCTGAGTCCTCATCTGAATGGATCTCAGCTGAATTGCTGCTAAAAGCTTAAAAGCCTCTAGTTCCTGGTCTTCATGCTTTATATACCTTTCTGCTTCCTGCCATCACTTCCTGGGATTAAAGGTGAGTGTCACCATGCCTGGCAGATTCCAGTGTGGCCTTGAACTCATAGAAATCCAGATGGATCTCTGTCTCCCAAGTGATAGGATTAAAGGTATGTATGCCACCATTTTCTGGCCTCTATGTCTATCTAGTGGCTGTTCTGTTCTCTGACCCCGGTTAAGTTTATTAGGGTGCACAATATATTGGGGGACACAATATCACCACAGACAGTTTCACATACGAGTTCACAGTGGTTATGACAGCATGCCCATGTACAAACTCGCATCAGATAAAATTTCAGTATGGAGAGAAGAAATAGGCATAAAACTCTACCCTAGCTGAGGGGCTGTTGTTAACTGAAAGCTAAGGGTAGGTCTTGTTTATGATTAAGTATGTTGATAGATTGACCACACTCCAATGGAAGGCTACATTTTTAAGAACATATATTTATGGCACATCTTAGACTTGATGAGTTTAGTAAATAATCCTAGAGGGCACAAATTTGGTAAAAGGAGAAGGAAGGATGGCAGAGTGAGGGAGTTGATTATAACCAAAAAGCACTGCAGGAAGTTCTTAAAGAATTAATAAAAATTAATAAAAACCAAAAGCAGTGAATGTCAATACGTGATCAAAAGTACTCCTTAAAATGATTTTTATTTGTAAATAACATACCTTGCAACAACATATAACACAAGTTCCATGTATAATTTCCTTAATATATACATCACTTCTTGACCGTTATGGTCCTTTGTCTGAGAAATGTCCCCCATAGTCCCAGGAATTTGTACACTTCATTCCTAGTACGTAGCACTATTTGGAGAGGTTTTGGCATATTCATGATGCCATTCCTATTTCCTGGTGCTATGCCTCTGCCCTGCTATGGAGGTTTATTTCTCTGAAACCATAAGCCAAAAAAAACCTTGCTCTTCTTGTAGTTGCCTTTGACCATGGTGTTTTATCACAGCAACAGAAAAATAACTAGTACAGCCATTAAGCATTTATTTTAGTATCATATTAAGCATTATATAAAATCTATTTTTGAGGATTTTCGGACTTCGTTCTTGGTGATTGTACTCCCTGAAGTTTTAATAAGTTAAAATAAGTTATTAAGTTTTGTTAATAAATTTATATTTCATGCTGTGTGTGGATCTTCATAAAATAAACAGCATTAAAAGGGTTAGATTGCTAATTATTTGGACTTTTACTTCCTAAGGAGAATTGTAAGCTCAATATGAAGAAATTATTATACAGAAATAAGGAGACAGTAGCATTATATATAATTATTCAATAGTTATCATATAGCATTTGCTAATCTTTGCTCATAGAAGAACTTCTCATTGCAATGGTTATGTGTTGTAAGATCTTAGAGATAGAGTTGTATATCATATAATCCTGGACAATTTTATCCACGAGAGGATTTGCATTTAGTTCCTATTATGTCAGTTACAATTATTCATATCTTTGCTCACCAACTGTGTATATGTCACAGAAAATTTCCTGGGTTTAAAATAAGTAGTGTATTCCTGGTAATATTAGAAGGGTACTACTACTGTGGGAAAAATAGAATTTTTAATATTTTAAGCAAGCATAGGAAGTAGAGACGATGATCTAGTTTAAATGTCCATCACTTGCAAAACTGTGGCACTATAATAGTATTAAGACATGGCTGTGCCATGGTAGGGTGAAAGAGTGAGCTTTGGCCCCTTTTGCAGTCTTGTTCCATTCCCTGCTACCATCTGATAATGTGACAATAGGAGCTCTCTGTGGATACCAGTTCTCTGATATCGGATTTTTCTCCAGGCATTAAAATTATCCTATAAATTTATCATAATCATAAAGTATAATCTTTGGTATTTTCTTATAATAATAATAATAAAATGAATTAATAATTGGAATATTTTTTTACTAACTATATACATTTAATCCTATCACCTTCAAAACTTTCATGCTAAAGTGATTAATGTGCATAAATAAAGACCCATCATTCCAAGTTTTGCTATATCAATAGTCATTTCCGAGATGTACCCAGAATTCATTGTTATGATGGCACTGGAAGGAAAAAAATCAATAAAATATTCAATCCCATCAATAACTACTACTAATCATTAATCCCATTGAGAAGACTATTTACCATTATTTTCTGGTACATGGTAAAATGCCAATGTCAAACAGGTTCAGGAGCACAACTTCAGAAATGTCTTTCTACTTGTTATACTAGAGGAAGAACATGACTATAAAAACCACAGGCTGTCCATTGTAGTTAAATGTAAATAGAAAATTATTCCACCTGTAATATTTCTAAGCCTGCTATTTGTATTATGAGATGGGACTCAGCTTCCCTCAATCATTTCTACACATCAGAACTTGCATGTAAGTTTCTCTCTGTAGAAATTGCACATAAAATCACATTTCTCTTCTTTTGTAGTCTCCACTGGCAGTTGACATAGGATAAGGCCTACTGGACACTTTGAGCTAGGGACTATTATTGCCCATTCCATAGTAGACAGACTCAATTGAAAAATAAAATCTTGTAAATTATACACATAAGAGCAGCATCTACGCACACATAAATGCTACAAATAGACACCCATGAGTCAGTAATTCTACACTTTGAATCACATTGTTTTGTTAATATTCAAAATGACAAGAAACCTAAAAAGTACAAGTATTTCAAAAGAAGAAAACTAAATTCAACAGTATTAATAATAATAGTAATTGAACGTTTATGTCTCATGCATAACAGTCAGTGTATTGGAATATATTACTCTCCTTTTGTAAGAGGTCAAATTTGCAAGTGAAATTGAACATGGCAGGGTGCTAGGACATCTGCCTGAGTTTGAGTTCGTGTCATCTCAACCAAGAGTCAAAGCATTCACCTGTGAGGCTGGTTGGTCCCATCCTTACATGTACATTGTAATTATCAAGGATAGCAGTATTTAGAGAGCTGTCTTAACCATTGCCAATCCCAAATCTCAGAAATATATGAATCAGAAAAAAATTTAAGCTCCAAGGCAGCTCTGGTGTGAAGCCAATACTGAGAATCATAGCATCAGTGGGAATACTTTGAAGATCTAATGGATTTCTTTGAAAAGTTATAGTCATAAGAAATGAAAGGTAACTGAGTTTTATGATGTTCATATTTGTATTGAGATTTCAGAAAATATCTAGGAAGTAAAGGCTTCTTTCTGCTGTAAAGTAAAATTCCATTTTATAAAACTTTTTATGATTATGCTTTGCAGTTGTATTTTTTCTTTAACTAGGCGATGGACAGATGAGCTACAAAGGATACCATTTCTTCCCCTACACAGAAGGCAGATGTGTATTGAAAATATTCCAGTTAAGCTTTTTACCCCTTCAGAAATTATAAGCATGGCTGAAATGATACATGATGAGATATGGGTTGAAACTATTTTAGCTTAATATTCATGCATAAAGTGTCTCTTTATAATAATTAACATGTGGAAATCATTATTTTCATGATATCTTCAAGGAATTTTAGTAATCTTATCTTTTACACACATAAGCACATACATAAAGATACAGAGAAACACAGAGCCACATGAATGCATGCATATGAATATACATCAACTTTTATCTATTTTTATTTTGAGTTAATTTGTCTACTCACAAAAAGGAACATTAGCTTCAACAGACACGAGTACTGTAAAATAGATTTTAGACAACATAAATCCTTAGAGAAATTAATAATTTAATTAACTAGAATAGGCAAGTAGCTAGGCAGAAAATAATATTAATTCATAAACATGATGTATGCATGGTAGTTCATCCTTAATTTCCTCATGTCAGCTTTGTACCATCTACAATTAGTATTTGTAGGTATTTAATTCTTCTGCCAAGAGATAATGCTGCATAAGTTTATAGCAACTTAAAAAAATCAAATCACATTTTTAAATTATCAATAATGAGTACGTACTAATCTGAAAGCAGGTAATACAATTTACAGAGTCCATGAATTTATAGCTTTATCAAGTCTATTATGTAAAAGAGGCTAACATTGGGAAAGGTATAATGTAAACTACTAGGAAGCATGAGGAACACGCATTTATTTTACTTTTTAAACTTCAAAGCCTATTAAGGAACTTCTATGAAAGAAAACTGAAAGTTTCAAGAACATAAAGGAAAAAAATTAATAAAATGGATAAAATAAATAAAAATGAGACTATTCAAGGTTTATATAACATATAGTTATTTCTCAATACTAGAAAGCCAGAATAATGAAATCAAGCATTATTTAAATGTGTAATTCAAGAGTAAATGGAGTATAATTTTATATTTACAAAGAAGGAAAAGGAGAAATTAAGTATAAAGAACACAGAGCATTCACTATTAAGAGAGACCTCTTCTCCAGCTAGGGAAGCAGGAAGGCTACCTGCAGATCTCTACATTTCCCTCTTCTCTTCCAAATCCACTCCTGCAATCTCATCCCCATCAACAACCTACTTCGGCCTCCCCTTCCTCTCTGCTTCCATGCTTCTGCCTCAAGTGGATCACACAAATCTTCCCCTCCAAAGTTCCTCACCCCCTATCCAGAGAAAAGGAGAATTTGGAAACTTAATGATTCTATCACATCAAAGTTGGACAAGAAAAACCAACAGAAGGTAAAGAGCAGAGGAAAAGGCACAAGAATCAGAGACCCACTTGTTCACACACTCAGGAATTCCATAAAAAACATAAAACTGACAGCTGTAATATATACACAGAAGACCTAGTGCAGACCTATGCAGGCCCTGTGCATGATTCTTCAGTCTCTGAGTTCGTATAAATTTGCCTCAGTTGATTCAGACGGCCTTGTTTTCCTAGTGTCCTCCATCCCCTCTACTCTTATGCTCTTTATTGCTCCTCTTCTTCACGGTTCCCTGATCTCTGAGGAGATTTGATGGAAACATCTCATTTAGGACTGAGTGTTCCAAGATCCCTCACTCTCTCCATAATATCTTACTATGGGTCTCTATATTTGTTCCCATCTTCTTCTGTGATGATGGCTGAACAAGACATTGATCTATGAGAATAGCATCATTAGGAGTCATTTTATTACTTTGTTTTGTTTGGGAGATTTGGTTTTTGTATCTAGACCAGTAGTGTTTGATTCTACCATAGGCCCCTTGGCTCTGTAGTCTTTCTGGTTCTTAAACACCCAAGAAGTGTCAGGTATGGGTTCTATCTTGTGGGGTGAATCTAAAGTCATATCAGTTATTGGTTGATTATTCTCACAAGCTTTGTGCCACCATTGCCCTAGCATATCTCATAGTCAGTACACTATTGCAGATCAAAGCTATTGTGTCTTGATTGATGGTTCTGCTTCTCTTTTGATACTATGCACATTACCTTCCCATACCAAAGACTCCAGAACACAGAGGTGAAGGTTCCATGAAGGCACCAGCTCTACTTCTCCGTTTTCAATGAGTTATGTGGGTGTTATCCTCAGCAACTGGGCCTTCCTGTCAGCTTGTGCAGAGCAACCTGTTGGTTTGGCAGCAGCCTGTGTTTGGGGATTCCCTTTGGCCAACAACTCAATTAACTATAACTATAATTATAACTATATATGTATTATATAATCATGTTATTGGAAGTTTCATTTGGTGACAGAGGTGGACAGCTCGAATTCTATTTCCCCCATTATTTGGCAATTTCATTTAGATTGCCTTCTTGTGTGTATATATTTCATAAAGTTTCTACTGTATTAAGTTTCCACACTACTCCTTAAATACCCCTCAGTTTTAGCTATCTATCCATGTATTCCCTCCTTCAATCCCTCTTCTCTCACCTCTCCACTTCATCCTCCAGTTCCAGCCCCTACTCCCATCCATCCAAAATTATATTCTCTATTTACCTTTCCTAAAGGATCTATCTGTACCCTCTAGTACTAACTTTCTTAATAAGGAGACACTGAACCCCCCCCCCCCAAAAAAAAGAGAAAGAAATCCTCTAAAATGAATAGTCCTATGATATAAATTATTCTTATCATATGAGAAAATTGATTTAATTATTACAAAGAAAAGAAAAGTTAACTTTATTTTCTGCAAAGCTACATTTAACATCATAAGATAATGACAAACATTTTTTGGGACATACCAGAAGAATAAATGAATAAGATAGAAATTGTTTATCTACACAAACTCAAACAAACAGTTCAGATGCAGATAATTATAAGCTTGGAAATCCTATGAACTATTTGTGGCAACCATTTGGTGACAAAATAAGTATCTCAGAAAGAAATGACAGAATACTGATTTACATAAAAACAAATGTGAGGGTTCTAGAAGCAAATACAAAACTCGGTGTGTGACTCTGTGTGTGTGTGTGTGTGTGTGTGTGTAACAATAATAACTAAAGAAGAGGAGGTGATGAATTTGTGAGGTAGTAGGAGTATGTGGACAGTGCTGGAGGAGAAAAGGGAGGCGTGAAAATGATGTAAGTGCATGTACGACATTCTCAAATTACAATTAATAAAATAAAATACATCAAAGGAGGTTTTAGAAAATAAAAACCAAAACATGTGAAAGAAGAAGACCTAGGGAACAAAAGAGCTAAGTCAGGGTTGCATGCCTTGCGTACGGCAGCCTTAGAGGGGAAGAGGGAAGAATGTTATACCTACCCTTGGAACCAAATCAAGTAAAACTAGTACGTGAACTTGCAAGGACATAGGTTAGAACTCATCAAAATACATTAAGTTCATCGACTTTAAGTGTACAGTGTGATGAGTATTGAGAATTCAGTACCATGACCCCCACAATCAGAAATAGATACAATATTAGCAAAGAAATATAAATGCTGCAGTTATCATTACAAACCATTTTGCACAACTCCACATAAAGACACTTATAAAATACATGAAATATATTTTTTTCTAGGAAAATACAGTTTCAGGAGACAAGGACAAAGAGACAAAAATTTCATGGAAAATTTTGAAAAATTCTAAAATATTAATTCTCTAAATCTTAACAGCTATATGATTTTGTTGAGAAATTCTAAAAGTGTCATAGGGAAAATAAGTGTATATAAACAAATTATTACAACTAAATGACTTATTGCTCATCTTAGTAACAATACTAATACAAAAAACTACTGAGCAGAGATATTGGTCAAGTTTTGAAAATGCAAACACATAACATTTGGGTTTTTTAGCATTTTAATTAAAATACGCAAACACTTAGTTCTGAAATACTTTTGAAATTCCTCAAAAAAAATGGTCAAATTCTTGACAAAAAAAAACACTAAAATTCATGTTTTTCTAAGAAAATTATAGCAACATGAGATTTCAGGTGTAACTATATTGCAAGTCCTAATATTAATATAGATTTTATTTCTAGAACAAAGCAGTCTAAGTATTATATGGATAAAAATAAGAAATACTCTCCAAAGGAAAATTAATGATAGGGGATTCACTCTCTTGATTGTTAAAACACATTAGGGAATTTCAGCAATTAAAAACATTAAATAAGGAATAGATAAAATAGTTAACTCTTGAACTTGTCCTTCCAGAACAATGTAACAATCTCTCAGACCAGTAACATCTTTGTCATTTGTAAATATGATCATCAATGTAACTGATTTTCAATTAAATATGAATGAAATGAATTGAATTGGTAAGTTATTTACTGTTCAGTGTTTAATCTTGTGCTGTTTACTTATACAATTCTTGGTTTACTTCCTTAATTATTTTATAGCTTACTAATTTATGAGTTAGACACATTTCTTTAGAATCTCTGAGGATTTCCTAGAAAATGAAATCACAACTCTCTGTACATAAGTATCACATCTGATCGATTGACGAATAAAAACTGCGTGCCTCTGAATACTGCAATAGTCCCATCAATATAAAGTCTGAACTGGTTTAAAAAATCACTAAGATACCTTCTAGCTAAGCAACCAAAATAAGGTTTTTCTATTCTATTGATCTAAAGGCTTTACCTGAAGCAATGTCATATTCCCCAGGTGATTTGGGGTGGATAGCAAAGAAAGATTTGAAATTTATTTTGATCTGGATGCCATGTCCTTAACTCCCACAGCATCAGAACAGTCTGCAGCACTTGAAAATAGAATATTTGCTTCTGTCCTGTTGTTCTGTACTTTAAACTGTACATAAAATTTCAAAGTCAGTTCAAATCTTTCACCTAGCAGTGTGCCTCCTGGATAGTCCTTTTCCTGTTAACAAAGCGTGACACTGTAGAAAACCGTCGGCTCTGTAGTCACTGTTTTCAGTTCAGTTGTGTGGATTGATGTGAAGAGCTGTCCCGGAGACAGTAAAGCATATTTGCTCACAAACTAGAACATCCTTTCTCAGAAGACTCAAAAACAGGAAAGAATTTCCTCCGAAAAAGTCTACAAATTTATATATAAAGCATCCATCCAAGATCAAAGTCTGCTTTGGCTAGTGCTTGGAAATTTTTTTTATTCCAATGAGAGTATTAGTTCCAAGAGAAATTTGATGATATTTGTGAGATGCCCCTATAAGGGTATAGGACTCTGCACATTTGCCCCAAGTACTGTCATTTAAAAAACAAAGGAGTGCTCTTTAGAATTGGCTTCAAAACAATAGAGAATATAATACAGATGAAAAATCATCATCCAAAAGTAAAATTAAACTTAGAAATTTGTTTCAAATGGGCTAATTCTCAGTATTCCTGTTAGAGAAACACATTAATATAAAACATTTTATGGTAAAGGGTCAACACAAGCTCAATATTTCCCCAAAAAGCAAAACAGAGGAAAATGGGCAAAAAATCATTAAATTGAGTAGAAACATTTATTTGTATATCTGTATGTATAGTAGTTATCTATACATATTTGTATACATTTATTCTTACATTATATCTGGTATCAAATATACACATTCTATTTATGTTATCCAGCCAATATTACCTGTCTTTTGGCTGAAATCTCAATGTTTTCTTATACAATAGAGTTAGTTTTTCCCTGGAGTTCTGACGTCTTCTGATCAAGTAGACCAATGACACATGGAGATCTTCTACAGTTAAAATATTTTATCCTGAAGAAACCAAGAGTCTGCATTTCTGCATCAAAATGCCAAATAGCAAATGATAGTAGAACCGAGCAAGGAAGCAACTTGCACAGCCTTGAGGCAGAGGGAGGGGCTTGGACCTAACTCTACTAAATGTACCTCCATATGGGAGGCCTTATCTTTTTGTAGGAGGGAATGGGGGTTGAGTCAGGAGGGCAAAGCTGGAGGGGCAGGAGGAGGGAAGAGAGAGATCTTTGATTGGTATGTAAAATGAATAAAAAATTTTTCTTAATAATAAAAAAAGAAAAGAAAAGAACCAAAAGACATTGTAATTTTCAGCTCATCTTTTCAATGGGTTACACAATGGTGAGGATAAAATCTATAGTTAAAAATCTAAATAATCCCGCAGTTATTTTTCCAGAAAAACTTTGAAAGAATATGTGTGGTGTGTGTGTGTGTATGTGTGTGTGTGTGTGTGTGTGTGTGTGTGTGTGTTTGTATATGTTTATAATTTCAGGACTAAGCATGTGGAACTGAATAATCAATCACTGTGCTCTTCCCTGCACACTATTTCCCAAGCTCTCAGCAATACTTAATTCTTTGTCTGCAAATGAGGGCTCCTGAGCTTTTATCTTCCACATTATATCAGTGCCATTGTTTACAACCGACTGAGAACATTGTTGAAAACCACAATCCATCAAAATGCAGGAAACAATAAATCAAGATCTGGTGGTCCCCAACCTCAGTAGATACATCTACCACACAACTCCTGTACCTAGTCCTGGGAGTCATTGCAGAAGGAAAAGCATAGAGATTGAAAGAACAACAGAACTTGGCTGTGAGGTTGTCTCCTATAAATAGAAGAGAAGGTACACCCTTGAAAGTGACATCTCATCAACATGAATGTCTAAAAATCATAAATCATTCCATGAAACAAAACCTCTGTATTAAACACTTTATGAACTGTAGCCCAGACAATGTGAGTGGTGTGGGTTCTCAGTTGATTTTTTTTTTTAGCATTGCAACATTAGGTATTCCTATTAGAGGTGAGTGAATATACAGTTCCTCAGTTAAGTGGATTTTTTTATACATACCATTTCCAATCTCTGTTAGCTAAAGGTTAATTTTCTACTAAAGTTCACTGTCAGCAATATTAGCCTTCTCAGAAGGTGCCTAAGTTGAACTGTGAGAATCTGATGTTTTTATTGCCTCCTTGAATTGACAGGTTCCTAACATCCTGCATGAGCTATAACCTTCAGTAGATGATCTGACTCTCAGCATCATATACTCTCTTCTGTATGTGTTAACTGAAGGTGGTTTTATATCATTTGCATAGATTGCAGTCAATTCTTTTAAACCAGAAGTGATGAAAATATTCCACCTGACTGCAACACATAAACACTTGTAGATTCTCTATTTTGCCTATGCGTGTACACATTTTAGCTTTTAGATACTCCTTGAATCTACAAATATATATGAAATATCAATTCAATCACTTTCAAATCTTTCAAAAAATTAGAATGTAATGCAACAAAACGTATTTGTGATACAATTTAAAATCTTTATTTTGAATCCTCCAAACTAAGAAATGGGCCGCACACATTCAGACCCAGCACTAATGAGGCAGAGGCAGATAAACCTCTGTTGAGTTTAAGACCAGACTTGTCTACATAGTGAGTTACAGGACAGCCAGGATTATACAGAGAAACTTTGTCTCAAAAGCCAAGGAAAGAAAGAAAGAAAGAAAGAAAGAAAGAAAGAAAGAAAGAAAGAAAGAAAGAAAGAAAGAAAGAAAGAAAGAAAGAAAGAAAGAAAGAAACAACAAAGAAAGAAAGAAACAAAGAAAGAAGCAAGGAAAGAAAGAGAAAGAAAGAAAGAAAGAAAGAAAGAAAGAAAGAAAGAAAGAAA
>CABHPQ010152979.1:0-16628 GCA_902168405.1 Peromyscus aztecus | reverse complement strand
GAGATGGTCTGCACTTGGCTGTGCTGGGGGAGGAGGTCATTTGCTCCACCCCCTTGGCGTCTCTATAAAAACCCTGGGGCAGAGACAGTCGGGGCCCGTTGGAAAAGGTTCCAGGCCCTCTCGAGGCTATCCTTTATTTTCTATCTGTTTATCTCCGCGATATTCTCCGCAATAAATCTTTCTATCTAATATTTCCTGCTGCTCACACTCAAGAAAACTCTGGGAAGCTGTGGGGGTGGTGGGTATACGCCCCACAGCCCATCATCTTCATTGTACTTCTACTGTAATGGTGATTGTGTGAAAACCCAAAAGGTTAGCAATAATGCAAAAGAAGTACCGCAAACTCAGGAAGTGACCGTAGTCAGACTTCTGGAGAGTTACCGGAAACAGGAGGTATGTTACAAAAGCCACAATATGTATGTCACAGCACAAGGACATGCATGCCCACCAATGGAGTATCTAACATACTTGCCCTCCCAGCTCAGGAGTCCTCATACTGCAGGGGTAAGAAAATAGCTTCACTTTTCCTAAAACTTGCTTTCTGGGCCTTCACTACATAACTCTGCCATTCATTGTCTCTTATTGTGGAATACCCCTGAATAACAAGACAAATAATTAATTGGTTTTTTATGGTGCTTTTGAGGTCCATATTGATATTAAGCTGCTGTGCTGTCTTTTCATGTGAGCTGATCAAACTCAGAGTTACTAACATAATTAATAATCCAGTTGGATTATTTTAGTTGACAATTTGGAGGATCTAACAGCACGGACATTTCTATATTTGCGGCCACGTGCTGTACTGAGGGGTATAGGACTTTCTTGATGCAGCAGTTTCCCCCAGTTTTAAAAACGTGTCTCTTGGCCCCTGAGAGTAAGCTCGTCACGGAATGTCAACAGACAAAGCAGAGAGAGGAGATGCTGTGGCTGGGGTGGGACGCTCCAGTTCTTACTTTGGGGAAAGAATTTGGAAGGCATTGGTGCGATCATTATGAGAGCAGACTCAAGAGCCAAGCTCTGTTCAAAACTCAATTCTGGTTGACCCTTGGAAAATGTCTTTTGCTTCCAAACTCCAGCTTTGTCACCTCTGAAATGCAGCCAAGAATTCCAGGTGGTTCTGAGGACCAAGTGAGATAACACAAACAGTGATTTTCCTTGTGCCTGTGCTCAAGAATCTCTGGGAAATGGCAGCGGTGGGAGTTGGAGTTTGATCTGCTGGCACGTTCACCTGAGTCTGAAACTGTCCTGGGGGAAGGATGGACGCAATGTAATGCCCCAGGCAGCAAAGCATGGTGCTAGTGACTAACCACATCCCTGAGGGTAGTAGAACAATCACTTTTTTGTGAGCAGAGTTAAGTCCCTCCCTGCTGTGACTAACCATGACTAACACACAGAAGGGAATTGGCCACCCTCTTATAAGACACTGTTGGGAAATTGACCATGATTTCTTACAGAAATTTCACCACAGATAACGTCTGATGCTTGTAGCTGCTATAATATTTCACAAGCTGGAAGAAATTTACTCATTTTCAGGAAACAAAGGGCAACCATAAGATATACTAAATGCAAAATTTCTAGAAATTAGTTTTGAATTCCTAAAGTAAAATTCATTTTTTTTGTTTGTTTTTCGAGACAGGGTTTCTCTGTGCAGCTTTGCGCCATTCCTGGAACTCACTTGGTAGCCCAGGTTGGCCTCAAACTCACAGAGATCCGCCTGCCTCTGCCTCCCGAGTGCTGGGATTAAAGGCGTGCGCCACCACTGCCTGGCAAATTCATTTCTTAATGGTGTGGCAACAGCCTTTTGTTAAGGCAGGTTGTGTTCTTGAATACATTGGCATGGGCAGAGATATAGACCTTGATAAATGATGGTGAGCAGGGATGTGACCTGAAAAGGCATATCAATTACAGAAAAAATAGTCCATATTGGAATTGTTTTGAAATTATCTCTCTCAAAGCACTGTGAAGCTTTTCCCTGAGGCCTATCAGAAATGTCACTGATAGTGGTTAAGTATGTAGCAACGTCTTGAAAGTGGCTTCAATACAGTTCCTTCTTTCTCAGAAAACCCCCACCTTTTGTAACCTATTGCTCCATACAGTCCCCAAAGCAATGATCTTGCAAAAACGTGACTTGTGCTGCAAGTGGTGTGTGCCATAAAATACAAAAGGAGGAACAAACCAGCCGAGGTCGAAAAGCCATTGGCTTTCTTCCCTGATATTTTAGATGTCTGCGCTCTCTTTAGAGCTGTGTGGGACTGACAGATCCCACACCTGGTCAGGTTGCACAGCCCTTGGCAGGGTGCTGAGCAAGTGAAAGCCCCTGAGTTTTATGTGAAACGATTCTGAGGCGTCTTTCACTTCTCCAAACTTTTCTTGGCCCCTCTGATGACCGGTGTCACTCACAGCATGGAGACAAAGACACAACAAAGTCACGTGACCTCAGGTACTATATGTGTGATTCTTTTATTTACTTACTTGTTTAACATTTGTGCTTTATATTTGCTTATTCTTTTGACAGTGCCAAGGTTCAAATCCAGGACCTTATGCATGTAAGCAAGTTCTCTGACACTGAAGAATTACCTGTAGCCCTACAGATATGGTTCTTGTCTCAGAATCTTTGACATCTCAATATCAAGAGCTATGAATCCAGAGCTGTGGTTTCTACCTATTCTTGGCAGCATTCTCCTGCCCAGAGAGAAAGGAGGTTTCCCCAGAACCACAGCATCCCCACTCCTCTTAACTTGTATTGTGGGTCTCTCAGACATGCTCGCTAATAAAGCTCCTAGGAACACACAAATCCCTTTCATTTCTTTATTGTGCTGCCTGTCTCCAGAGAGCTGCCTCTCTGGGTGTGTTCGCTTTTGGAAAGTGCCAGTAATCTAAGACTGAATCTGCAATCTCCTTTCCACTGTTAGCCATGCCACATTTCCACTTGAGTACTTTCCAGTGGGCTGAATGGCATCACCATGCTGGTGGTTGCCCTAGTTATAGACTGCTACGACCAGGCATTATACCTGCTTCTGGCTTCATCAGTCTGAAAAGTCTTTCATTTCTTACCATGTAGCATTTAATTCAATTCTCCCTTCCCCCTCTTCCTTCCCCCGGTTCTTTCTTTCTCTTTCTCCCTCCCTCCTTTCTCTAACACCACTGCTATGATTTCCACATCGCCACCATCACCAGCACGAACGACCCATAACCGTGTTGGTCGACCGAGAGAACCGTCTGTTGCACAGGGAAACTCCATTACCGACCACACAGATGCCATATGACAACCACACTACACAGGGCTGATGCGACAGCCTCCAGCAACTCTTCGTCTACCTTTGCCACATTCCCAACCCTTGTTTGAAATTTTAACAGCTATGCTCCTTGTGACAGCTCCACTCCATTAAAAAGTCTAACCTCGAATTATCACACAAGGGCTGTCGTAACACGATGCTGCCTCGTGGCAGAGGCACTTTCCCTATTTTCTATTCTCCCCTTTAGTGACACTCCTCTCAAGCTCCCCAACTTTGCATGTGACTGGTAAGTTTTCTCTCTCTCTCCATTTCTCTCTGTCTCTGTCTGTCTGTCTGTCTCTCTGTGTCTATCTCTTTCTCTCTTTCTCTTCCTCTCCCTCTCTGTCTCTATCTGTTTCTCTCTCTTTCTCTATCTCTCTGTCTCTCTCTCCCCCTCCCTCTCTCTCCATCTCTGTCTGTCTCCCTGTCTTTGTCTTTCTCTCTTCCACTCTCTCCCTCTCCGTCTCCGTGTGTGTGTGTGTGTGTGTGTGTGTGTGTGTGTGTGTGTCCGTGTGTGTGTGTGTGTGTGTGTCCCTCACTTCTCTCCGACCCTGAGCCCATTATGCCGATTCTTCTGCCTTCGTCTCCTTGTACAGTACAGTGACTTCCTGTTCGCTGGCTGACTCCCATTCATCTGACAAGTATGTCCGATGAAGTGTCACAGTCCCCAGGAAGTTTCCCTTGACTTTTCCAGTCTTAAGTAGGTTTTTCTCTGACGTGCGCTCTCAAAACTGTATTGTGTCAGCCATCACACTCACTCTGCTGCAGCCACACGCTCACCTCTCTGATTACCTCACTCTTTCAGCTCCTGAAGCCGAGCGGCCTCAGCCTTCCTCTTCCTGTGTGCCATCCTGCACATGAGCAAATCTTCCTGATAAATGAATTAGCCTCTCATGGAAATAAAACTAAGGGAGCATTTAAAGAAAGATAGATCAATATATACACACTACTATAGGAGTTGGTGAAGGAGAAGCAGCAGGACCCCTCCAGAACCAAATCCACGTGACTTAGGCTTATGGCAAGAAGATTTTCAGTGGCATCGTGGGGCTGGAAACCAAAGCGGAGTTTAGTGAAACTGGTTGTGACATGAGAATGTGTAGGAACCAAAAGTGAGCAAACTCACTGAAAAGTTGTTCCATGATTTAAAAAAAGAAGATATTGTTGGTACAAAAAGTGGAGAGACATATATACAGATACATACATGAAAGATTTTTTTTAAAGTCACTTCTGGCAAAAAAAAAAAAAATCAAAACTCTCCCTAGGATTAACCAAAAGGAGACAATAAAAATGGGGGAGGGAGAAAGCACAATTGGGTAAATGTATACACTCACATTTTGAATCACAAGCTTTGACAAAAGTCTACCAAGAGAAATAGAAATTCCCGAAGGCACTGGAAAGGGAGTTCACAGTGCTACTTGGCTGTGCATCGTGTAGCATTAGTGTCTTTGTTGGTAGACATTGTTGCTGTGTTGTGTAGCATTATTGTCTTTGTTGGTAGACATTGTTGCTGTGTTGTGTAGTGTTAGTGTCTTTCTTGGTAGACATTGTTGCTGTGTTGTGTAGTGTTAGTGTCTTTCTTGGTAGACATTGTTGCTATGTTGGAACCACAATGTAAAGGAAAACAGAACAGAGATGGGGGAAATCTTTCGCCTTAATTTATTAATTTTTTTTCAGAAAAGTCTAGTGACTCGTGCAATAAACAAGCATATATTCACCTCCCACTTAAAGTAGTACCATGCTCATTTGAAGACCTGGTGGATCCTGAAGCAAAAATCATTTTTCTCCTGAAAAATAAATCTCCCTCCAAGGTGCACTTCATTTCTTTTGTGAGAAATGTTTCTGCTGTAGAAAGTCATAACTAACTTGTTGAAGTTTACACAGAAACATTTCCAGTAAACAGAGTAGAGTGCGGTGTTTCAAGGAGGCTGTGTGAGGGCTGCGAGGATGAAAGCCATGGAAGACTAGCAGATGTGCCCCAGGCCCTACTCATTGTCATCAATCATAAGCCTGTCGTGTTCCCGTGGTTCTCAAGCAGTAGGTCTCGGACCCCTGAGGGTAGCAGAATTTATTGTGAGGGGGTCTGTAAATCCACATACACATTCAGTCTGGGCAGACTAAATAAATAATATGTCATGAGCATACATTACTATTTTTAACATGTCTATAGAAGAGGTGATGGGAAAGCACAGTTTTATTCACTTGACTGAAGTAACAGCCGTGCTTAGCCCTTGGGTCTTCTCAATCTACAAATATTGAAAGCGCCATTGATACATCCTCATAGTCAAAAACAGTTGAGTTAGTATTGCCATTTGCAGAAAGGCTCTATGAAGCTATTTTGAGGGGGGTGTCATAACATGTGGAAGTCAGAGAACAACTTGTGGGAGTCGGTTCTTCTCCTTATGTTCTGGGGTCTAATTCAGATCATCAAGCTTCGTAACAAGAGCCTTTGCTAGTGAGTTATCTCAACAGACTTTGGTGTGTGTGTGGGCATGGGTTCTTAGATGAGGTGGTACTTCTCATCCTCCTGCATCCACCTTCCTGTGCTAGAATTACACCTGTCCTAACTACCATGCCTGGTTTCTTTGGTCCTGATAGTCATAAGAAGGGCTGCATGCCTGCTCGGCAAGTGCTCTACCGACTGAAGACATCCTGAACACATTACACTGAATTTTTAAAGCTTTTCATGCATTATTAAAATTCTGTAAAATGGTATAACATGCTTCAGGAAGAAGCTTGTTTTAGTCAATCGTTATTCCTGTAGACTGCTTTTGTGCTAAAGCCAGTGTTAGTCCACACTGAAAACATCAGCATGGCTTGAAAATGAAACCTAGCATCCAGAACAAAACTTGTAATCTGACAGGAAGGGTTTCTCTTTTGGATGTTGATAGTATTCACCAAGGCTGGAAAAGGGGGAAATCCTGCCTGCCTTCTACTTGCTTTCTGCCTGGAGGGATCATCCTTTGTATCTTATTCCTTTTCCTCTATGTCATGGTGTCTCTGGGACTACTCATGAAAGAGGGTAAAGATTACTTTTGGAACGCAGGCCGGGTTGTCTCAAGTGCCTTACTCAATTCAGGTCAGACGTCACTGCTATCGTTTTAAAAGCCAGTGGGTGTAAAACTCGCTGTTCCTTTCTATCTGTGAGATAATCCTGGCTCGCACTCTCTCTCCATGATGCTATTGCCAAAAAGATTGAATCCCACACCTACCTCACTCACAGTGACCTCTGAAACAAGAGGAGCGGGTGTTTCTTACAGCTAGCTGAAAATATTTCCCTTCAAAGACTGTAAATAGCACAAATGCCTACTCCAATTGATGGATAATCCTCACAATACTTTTTTTTCCCAATACAGCATTTTAAAAACAGCATCACAATTAGGATAAATGGGCCGAAGTCACTAACCGATGTTCCAATCCTAGATCTCCTTGCTTAACTCTCAATTCTCAAACTAGCCTCTTGACCTCTTTCTGGAAGCCAGCTTCCTTGAAAACATATCTTGATTGTCCAAATTTTCCATCTAAGTAACAGACAGGGACTGGTGCTGCAGAGGCAGTGGAGTGATAAACAAAAAAAACCAACAAAACAAACCTCTTCCCAGAAGACATTTCCTTAAGATTCTTAAGTCCATATACCGCCAATGTCAAGAGATTGACAGGCCGGAGGCCCCTCCTGTATTCAAGACCACCCGATTTCCTTACTCGTAATCACTTACAGTGTACCTCAATGTGTTTATAAAACAAGCAGCAGCATTTTTCTTTGTAATTGTGTCTTATTAATTATCATCTAAATTGTTAATCTTTTTTATTTATTTCAGACAGTGTATATATATATATATATATATATATACTTGAAAAAATACCTTTATATCTCAGATACATGGTTTTTAATGAAATGGAAGTGTTACTTGTTACACACCAAATATGCTTTGCTTTTTAACTTTACTTAGAACGTAGAGATGGAACTCTTGTATCTACTTGGGCTGAGACTACATAGTAAAACTCGATCCTGTGAACACATAAAAAATGGTGTTGCTATCTATTCACACTGCCACTGTGAAAAAAGACTGAATTGAGTTAAAATAGGAGATTTATTTGTCAGGAAGAACAGTGAGAAAAAGCAGACCATACTAAGAAATGTCATGACAGACATTTTCATGTCACATTCAAAATAAGAAATAAACACTTGTCATAGAAAAATATTCTGATTATGACATTTATGAAAAATATGATTTAAAACATATATGCTTATAGCTCTGTTCAGTTTAGTACTTGAGACATTATTAACACTTCACCTTTTGCTATCTTCCTAAGATCTATCCCAAATTCACACAAAGGAAATGAAAGAAGAGGTGTGATGTCCCTGTCCAGTGTCTGAGCGTCTCAGGATATCTTCTATTTTAGCTGAAAAAGACTGACAGACAAATGTCAACATTGGCTTAAAAATAAAAATACTTTATAGTAAAAATAGTGGCAAGGCAGAAGTGGTCTCTGGTATGAAGGATTAGTTGAGAGTAACGGCTGCTCTTCCAGAGGATCCAGGTTCAATTCAAACACCCTAGTAGTAATGAAGAACGATTCCAGTTTCAAAAGATCCAGTGCCTTCTTTGAGCCTCCATGGGCAAAGTGTGTATGTAGACATACATAAGGGCAAAACATTCAAATAAATAAAATGAAAGGAACCTTTAGAAGTGGTCTATTGTATGGATTCATTCAGTTGTGTGTTTGAACCAAATAGATAGCAAAGGTGTCCATCAATTCAGAACATGGAATTACACTTGGTTTGCTCCTGCTGGGCATTTTGTACATGATACTCGAGGGCGAGGGCACTGTAAGGGTAACTGGCTTACCACAATTAAAACCACAGCATGTGGGGAAAGTTTTAGTCATACTACATGATTCCCGAGTCTCATCTTTGCTAAGGGATCAAGAAGATTCAAGTCAAATTCCTTCAGACATAAATTGAAGCATATAGTTACAGGATTTTTTATAGTTCTTGTGACTATGAAAATGTTATTTTCTAAAATAATTTGAGAATTCTACTTTAATTCTGTGGTTTAAGGGAATCAGTAATAAATAATAAGATAAAAATGATGTGTGTGGAAATGTGGCAAATAAAGTAAGGGAAACTCCAGGGGCATTTTTTTCACAAATAATTTGGCCTAAGCTTTTCATCATTTTTGACTTTTAATTTCTCATTAGAAATAGTCTTTAATAACGTATTCATTGTACGTCGATGACTTGTCCATTTTTCTCTTCTGGAAACTGAGCAAACCACTTCTAGTGATTACTCCACTTGAGTTGTCTGTCTGCTGAACTGCCTTTGTTTCCCTTTGGCTGTGACTTGAGGCTGAATATTCACCAACAGGAAGTAGCACTGGTAACTTGGCAAAACAACTGGGCTCCACCCCACCAAGTCACCAAAACATTTGAGTTTAGTCAGAACACTAATTCGTCACTCCATAAAACTAAAAGTGGCTCTCCATTCCACAGTAACCTGTTCATTGACCATAGAGAAAGTGAGATCTGTGAATAAATTCATTGATGATAAAGCCAAACTTCCTCAGATGTCGAAAGAGATCTGAAGGTGTTTCCATCTTTTCAGTCCCCTTGAATAATGGCGGAAGGTGAGGAAAGAAAGGTTGGGACAAAAAAGAGAGAGGGACATATTAACTCTTTAAAATTGTGATGTGAATATATAAAATAAAATAACCCATTGAGAGAAAATATCATGCAGTCCAATTCAGGGCTTTTTGAATATAAGGCCTAGCTGTACTGATTTCCTAAAGATGCTAACTCTCCCAGTCATAGACTCTCCTCAGCACTGGGTAGATACTTCTGGTGCCACTTAGCTTCGTTTTAGAGATAAGAAAGATGTCAAGTAATGCAAGCCATGTCTATTAGAGAAAAGCAATGTGATGAGAAAAAGGGCACCGTCTCTGCAGGTGGAAGAAGCGAGGTGTTAGGACAGCTTGAGTGTGTAGATGGCCATGTTAATTAACGGATGATGAAGACTGAGAGCATAATTGCAAAGCCACCATAAAAGGCCATGAATCACAGCCAATCAAGACTTCAAACTGATAAGTCTATGTGATTTCCATAAGGGATACAGTCAGGTTGGTTCCATGCAGTGAAGAGAAGACAACATGTCGCTTTTAGATATTCCTTATATCCTGCCCTGTTCCAGTCCTAAATATGGAAATCCATGAAGAAACAACTTTTTCTGATTGGGCATTAATCTTGAGAGAAGAGGTAATTAATTGTGACTCAGTCTTTTGTGAGACATACTCTTTTCTGAGTAATGCTCCAAATATTTGGATCTCAGTAATGGCTTTCTTTTCTGGGAAGAACTTTACTTTTCTAGAGAGCCAGAAAAATCCCTCCTCGTTAGCCATCAGAACAACCTCCCGGAAAGCTGCTTTTTGTATCTCCTGCTGTTGAGTCTGAACTCCTGGGTAACTTACCAGCCATTTTGAACCCAAACTTAGGAAACTGCTATTGGTTTTCTGTCCTCATAGATCTTTTCCAGCTGTTGAAAACAAAAGTATGAGATGTCCTGAGCCAAGAGAACTTGTATTTTTTTTTAAGAAAAAAAATCAGATTCCCATGTAAAGATAGATGCACTGATAATGTCAGCATCAAACCTGTGCTGTGCAGATGTCAGGGTATGGACACCATCTGCTGTTAGTGGAAATGAAATATGACATGGAGGTTTTGGCAGTATACACCAAAATCCTCAAAACATATACATTTTTCAATTCACAATGACAGACTGGCCATATAAATTGACCTCCCATTTCTTCCAAGAACCCATTAAACTAAAAGAATAGATGTATAGAATACCCCTTGTATCTATGTCTTTCAGAACACAGTAAGAAAAATCAAGTCAAATAGTTTTAGAGGAAAGCATTCAGTATATACCACCATTTACCAAAGTATGGGGTGATGTAAAAAGTCATAAAAGCAAGCAACATTGGATGCTATTAAAACACTGTGGCTGGAGGGGCCCAGGGACAAGATATTGTTAGCAGATCCCAGAATCAAGGACTGCCAGGCAGGAATTGGAATCACAAGTTAAGGGCTATGTAGGTTCAGAGGGTACTGAATTGAATGAAATAAAAGAAGTGCTGGTGATTGTAGAGAGGCTGCCCAAGGCATCCTCAGGTGGAGATCCGCTCACCTTCTCTGTTTTCCCCTATTCCCAATATATCTCCGGTGCTTCTTAATGGTTGAACCGGGATGAAGGCTGCCTGGCAGTTGGTAGCAAAGTATCACTGTCTGGGGTCGGTTCCCTGTGACTGAAAAAAGTGAGGCTCAGGGGACAGAGAACAAGAAGAGCACAGAGGAAAATGCCCAGCACAATAGGAGAAAGAAGGCCTGTGCATTCCTGAAGGCTAACTTTCTAATTAACGCCTGGAATGTAGGTGTAGAAAAGAGCATTTGACATGAAGAGAGTGAGGAGTCCACAGCCCGCCACAGAGATCAGTGTAGAAAGAGGGCAGCGGGCCTGTCTTTGGTCCCCCAGAGAACTCTGGGTACAAAATCAGTTGACAGAAGTTAGGCTGAAGGTAAAATATGAAGTAAAAACAGATTACTTGAGGCTGAATATGGCAGTTTGAGCCAGTCAGTACCTCTTCACCAACATGTACACAAGGCACAGAGAGGCAACATTTTGTCCCAGGGGAGACATCTAAGAAATTTTTTTCTGAAGAAGCCCAACAAATCCAGAAAAGTAAAACTTCTAAAAGGTACGTAAGAGGAAAACCATCATCTCTGGATTGTTTATGAACCATTAACCTAGCAGCCAACTCTCATCGCTTACCCTGAAGAACTTACGAGTCAACGTTGTCTGACTCATCCCAGGAAGACATTCCAATAGATACAGGAGAAACTTCGTAAGAAACATATGTTCATGTCTTCCAGCGTCTTCCTTAATGAGAGACAGAAGTCATTCATTCGCACATGAGTAAAACGGTTGAAATTAAAAGGGAAGTTCCAAAGCTTTGAAAACGGAAAAGTCACCTTAGAGGAAGCTGAACTAGTTGAGGAAATAAAAACAAACATTTAAAACATTCTTAAAAGCATCCTTAAAGCCCAGCGGTGGTGGCACACGCCTTTAATCCCGGCACTCGGGAGGCAAAGCCAGGAGTATCTCTGTGAGTTCAAGGCCAGCTTGGGCTACAGAGTGAGTTCCAGGAAAGGCACAAAGTTACACAGAGAAACCTTGTCTCGAAAAACCAAAAAGAAAAAAAAATCCTGAAAATACATCCAACCAAAGAAACAGAGCAATGAGAAACTGAGATTTAATTATGACTGCCAAATTTAAAAACATCGAACAGAGGCCAGAAAATAATATAAATCCACCAAAAGATAAAACTGCAAATGAAAAGGATGGTAAGATAAGGAACAAACTGAGCAGGCTAACATCCAACTAATAAAAACCATAAAAAGAAGGAAAGAGAGAAAAACATGCTAACATTGTGCAAACAAGTAATTAAAAAGATGTGTACTGGAGCTAAAGAAAGATGAGAAACTTCAGCTCAATTGTCCCACCCAAGGCCAAATCTAGTGATCGAACAAAATTTGTGTCTAACCACTCTGTGACATTTCTGAACAGACTGAGCAGGTTGTACTCAGGTATTTAGGGACATATACACCCATGTTTGTGACAACAATTAAGGAAAAGGGGGCACTGTATTTGAAAGAGAGTAAGGATGTGAATGTGGGAAGGTTTGGAGGCAGGGAAGGGAAGGGTGAAATAATGCAATTATATCTCCAAAAATAAATAATCAAAAATGTTAACAAGAAGATACCAAGTTACAGAGGAAAAAAACTTTAGACTAAAAAAGTTAGTTTTCCTGGTAAAATTATTCCCTATCTAGAGACCTAAAAGCATAGTGTTAAGGACATGGGCCCTGAGTACTTTAATCACCTCGGGTGAAGCCACTTCAGGGTACTTCCGTTGAGGGCGATATAAACTAGTGAAAGGATGTCCAAGGGTGGTAGACATATGGAACATCCGGTTCTAGAATGTCCAAGGGGCAGTAGACATATGGAGTATCCAATTCTAGAGTGGTTTGGACAATCAGACCCAAAATACAGGCTCCAGGGATAAATCTGATTTCCCAGTACATGTGAAAACTTGGTTACGGTGGCATGTATTTGTAATTCTAGTGCTTAGAGGTGGAGACAGAGAGATCCCTGGAACTCACTGGCCAACCGGTTGCGGCAAACAGACGGACCCCGGGCTTATAGAAACACCCTTTCGTGAACAAAAACAATGTTGAGAACAATGGAGGAAGTCACTCAGCGTATACCTCTGGCCTCCACATGTATCTGCACTTTCACCTCCCAATCTTGCTTTCCATTAGTCTTTAAAAACAGAAACAAATGGGTGTTGTTGAGGCCCACGGAAACTGGAATATTTTTGCATAGCTGGTGAAGATGTACAATGGTGTGAACCATTATGGGAAATGACATTGTGGTTTTTTTCAAGTTAAAAGTAGCATTGTCTTATGATCCAGATTTTGGTGGCGATTTCTATTGCTGTAATGAAGCATCATGACCAAAAGCACGCTGGGGAAGAAAGGGTTTGTTTCATCTTATAGCTTATCATCGTTTATCTGGAAATCAGGACAGGAACTCAAGGAAGGAACCTAGAGGCAGGAGCTGCAGCATAAGCCTTGGAGGGGTGCTGCTTACTGGCTTGCTTCTTGTGGCTTGCTCAACTTTCTGTCTTATACCAGCCAGGACCATTTGTCCAGGGACAGCACCATCAACAGTGAGTGGGGCCCTTGGAAATTACACATGACTCATGAAAATGCCCTACTATAGTCAACATTATGGAGGCATTTTCCCAGTTAATATCCCCTCTTCCTGTATATGTCTAAGTCTGTTGTCAAGTTGACAAAAACCAAACCAGCACATCTAATAATTCACCTGTAAATTTATGAGTTTGGCAGTTTACTCTGATATGAAAACATCCCACCCTACAGGGAAACACCTTAAGATGGGAAACAACAACTCAAGGAGCTTCAGGAAGTCCCAGAAGCTGACCAGATTCATTAGGCCCCTCCCTCCCCTAGAGAAAAACAGTAAACACTGCTGAGATTCGCTCTCAAGCAAGCCAAGCTGCAAAAACACTCAGAGGAGCAAAGCTGCCAAGACACAGAGACCAAACAGTCGAACCCAACAGATCTGCCTGGAAGAGGCTTAGGGCAACTGAGGCACCTGGAAAGGACAGCCTATTAAGCTGCCCACAGGCTGTGCAATATGCTCCATGTTTCCAGCTTTTATGAGTGGTTACCCATGCTGGTGTGAGGTTTAGTGATGCAGTTGTCTTTGAAGTAACTCCTTATATGTATTCCTGCAAGTAACCCCCACCCCCCCAAAAAAGAACGTTGGCTCACCAAGTTGAACTTTGGTGGTATTTGTACTTTAGTCTGTTGTGGGCTCTATACTTGGGATAAGTAGACTAGTGTGTGTTGTATCTCCCCAGGAAACATCTGTCACACAACACTATATTTCAGAGACTTGCAAGTAGGGTCCAAACATATTTTTGTATATCCATACAGTCAGCACCATTATGTCATACAGTAGTCGGGAGGTAGAAGCAACCTAAATATCCACCAACAGGTGACTAACCAAACCGGTATGTTTTCACAATGGAATATTATTTTGCTTTAAAAAGGAAGGGATCCTGTCACATTATCCAACAAGTATGAACCTTGACATGCTAATGAAATAAGCCTGTCACAAAACCACAAAGTATAAGGTATATAAAGGACAAGCCACCTAAAGTAGTCAAAATTTTAGTAAATGCAATAGTGGTTAGTGGATAGTGAAAATGGATGTTGTTTAATGTATATTGAACTTCAGTTCTACAAGAAGAAAATGCTCCGGAGATTCATCTCAGAGTGATGCAAACAAATGAACTCAACAGAACTGTACACCTAAAATTCAGATGGTGGGAGCTGGGCATGTAGTTCCATGGTAAAGCACTTGCTTAGCATATGAGACACCTGGGTTCAATTAGCCAGCACATTCCTTAAATTGGAATGGTATATATTTTTACCATATTGTTAAATAGACTGTGTGCTTTGGTTAACAACTTTGTGTGTATTTTTAAATGCACATTACAATTGTAGAAAAACAGATAACAGAACACTTGCTGAATGCCATCCAAGCGACAGTTAAAGCCCACTTGACTTTCTAGACTTCTGACATCGTATAGTAGGCACAAAGTATTTTATAATGATGAAATTTTCAACGATAAATAAATGGAGAAAAAAGAAAACAACTGAAGTTTGCCACAAACGAATGACCCTGACTGTAGAAACCTGTGTGTGACAAAGAAGCAATTACAGTCTCCTGAGAAGTTCAAGGCATCGGGGTCCTTCAGGGGCCCGTGTGTGGTGTTTAGACCTTTACGGACTGCTGCTACTTCTGTCTAGTCTTGGAGAAAAGAACTTAAAGTGAGTTGGTCCTTCAGCAGATGAATTAGAAAA
Organism: Peromyscus aztecus; assembly: GCA_902168405.1. Lineage (NCBI taxonomy): Eukaryota > Metazoa > Chordata > Mammalia > Rodentia > Cricetidae > Peromyscus > Peromyscus aztecus. The sequence goes on along the minus strand of CABHPQ010152979.1, from coordinate 1,852 downwards.
CTTCTCTTTGAGACTATCTTTGTGGGGTTCAAAAATAATTAATGCTTTTAAAATTTCTTACCGGAGTACTGTATTTACATCATTTCCACTCATCTCTTCCCCAACCAACTACTTCTGTGTTCTCTCCATTCCTGTTAAATTCATTACTTCTTCTTCTTTGTTACACAACACACAACACACACACACACACACACACACACACACACACACAGGGGTAGGGGGGAGAGAACCTGCTGGGTTCATTATGTGTTGTTCATATGTATATGTGTTCAGGGCTGCCCATTAGGAATTGGATGACCAATCAGAAGGGCTGCCTTTGGAGAAGACTGACACACCCATTTTTGGTAGCTATTAATTGCCTATAACTTCTCATCTAGGAGTGAGACCTTCTGAGAGTTTCCCCATCTATGCTGGCATGCCAACCAGGTTGCCATTTTGCAGGTCTCACTTTCCTATTGTTGGGACTTTGTGGTTGCAGTTTTCCTGTCGAAGAAGACTCTATCTTGCAGTAGAAGTCTGGTCCTCTGGCTCTTACAATCTTTTCTACTTTCTATCCTAGTGGTCCCTGAGCCTTAGGTGCAGGGGTTGTGTTGTAAATAGGTCCTCCGGGGTTGGACAGCCAACAGTCAATTGTATGAGAGCATTTTGACCCCTTGAGTTTCAGTGGTAGTCTCCGTACACTTTGATGAGGAGTGAGAGCTATAGTTCTCTCTGGTGATAAGGAAACATGTTTAGACTGAATTCAGAAAAACACTGGTTTAGAATAATAGTACATTCTCCTCTAGCTTCTGTGACCTCAGCAGCCATGGGTAGTTGGATAGGTTTACAGTACTAAGCACAAATTCCCTCCTATTAAGTGGGCCTTAAATCAAATTATATAGCTATTGGTTACCCAAACATATAAGTATCATTATTATGTCTTTGACAGGCTGGTTGTTGTTGTGGTTCAGAGGCTTTACAGCTGAATAGCACTACTGATTGCTTTTTTTAAAAAAAATTTTTATATTTATTTATTTATTTGTTTGTTTGTTTGTTTATTGGCAGTGTGCACAGCATCTCTGTATACTATGAGAGCTAGTTGTCAGGGAGGAGATGTCCAAGTCAGTACCAGATCGATTTCTCCAAGGCCTCTGTCCGAGTGTGTTGTTGTACCTTCAGCAAAAGGGTCTTAACTTCAATGTCTAAGAAATTAAAATTGCTCAGATGCTCAGAAAAAAATAAAACACGAATAAATCGTCCACATCTTTCCACTCAATGTAAAACTATTTCCTCTAAATAATAGAGATCAACTGTTAGTACTAAATTTAAAATGCAATTTTCAAGACAAGAAAAAAGTCACAGAGAGAAAATATACGCATTTTCTTATTTTATTCAGGATAATTTGGATCACAAACTACCCCCAAAAAATGGTTTTCTAGGGAACATATGCTGATTTAGAAAACATTTGCAATAATCTAGGTCTTAAAAAATGATGCCTTGCCCATAGCAGATCAAGAAAAAGAGCTGTCTGGAGATATTTGTTGGCTTTTCTTTAGTTTACATACAGCCAGCTGGTTTCTGACCTCTTTATGTAAATATTCAACTTTTCACACAATCAGATTTCATACTACCTTGTTATGATAGCATTCTGGGCAGGCTTTCACCCTTCACTAACCTTTGCAAACCATATACAAGAACTTAAAAATGTTTAAGATCGCTGCTTATCCAGTAAATACAACTCCTGGTATCACATATATATGTGTGTGTGCGCACATACATATGTATATACTTACACCTATATACTTCTTATTCACAAACGTAATTGGCAGTGTGACACTAGAGCCTCAGAGGGGTTAGCAGTATACTTAAAGGT
>CABHPQ010152976.1:7500-41767 GCA_902168405.1 Peromyscus aztecus | reverse complement strand
TTTGAGGGTTAGAGCCTCACACAACTTCTAGGTCACTCTCTCAGCGTCTGACATGTGGGTGGAAATGTGATGTTTCATTTTCCTGCTCCAGCTGCCTGATGCCATGCTTCCTTGCCACGATGGATTCATCCTTCTGAAATCCAAATAAACTTTTCATTCTGTAAGGTACATTGGTCGTAGAATTCTATCACAGCAACAAAAGGATGAGTGGGAATGTTCTATTTGTGTTATAAAAGAAAGGAAATTTTTAGGTAAATGGTGATGTGAGATTTCTTCAAAGTAGGTGATGTATGAGGAAGCCATTGGAGGCCATCAGTGCATAGCAGTGCGGACCACATAAGGTATGAACTATGTGGAAAGTCCTTCCTGGCACCAACCAGGAAGAGAATGAGAGAAGAAATGCTGTGGAGACTGCGACCTTTGTGACAATCCAGGCTAGAGAAAGGAATGAAAGGCATGCCGGATGGGGGAGCATCAGTGCTCAGTGAGTGCTTTGGGGGTAGAGATTCTGGAGGTGCCCTAGAAGTAGGAACCTCCAAGAACAATGGCAAACTTCCTGGTTTTGGACACGTTGAGTATGGCCCTCAGTTACAGCAGACACCAGGAATACCTATGGAAGTAGAGGGGAAGGAGAAGGCTAGCCTGGGGTGTGCTGTGGCGAAGTGTCTGCGTTTATCACAGGAGAGGCAGTGCTTAACGTGAGGAGGAATTTAACCTGGGGTTGGTGTCCGTTGCATGGAAGCATGAGGGGATCCACGTGAGATGCAGCATTGGCTTTGCTTTGGCAACCAGGAAGTGTTTAGTGCCTCTTCTAATAGCCATGTCATGGGCAGGTTCAGGGTGTAAGCCAGAAGTGATGGGTAAGTAGGGGGCATTTGATGGTCTGTCAAATCTGGCCATCTTCCTTCTGGAAGAGTTGATTATTTTCTCTGTGATAAGACAGGACAGCAGTGATGAGCTGGCAACAATGTCTATTCTGGTCTCCACTTTCTGTTCCAGAGTCCAGACATAACCTCCCTGCGGTGGGATGTTCTATATGGCAAATGTGCTGCTAATAAAACACTGATTGGCCAGTGGCTAGGCAGGAAGTATAGGCGGGACTAACAGAGAGAATTAAAAGAACAGAAAGGCGGAGGGAGTCTCTGCCAGCCACTGCCAGGACAAGCAGCATGTAAAGATGCCAGTAAGCCACGAGCCATGTGGCAAGGTATAGATTTATAGAAATGGATTAATTTAAGATATAAGGACAGTTAGCAAGAAGCCTGCCACGGCCATACAGTTTGTAAGCAATATAAGTCTGTGTGTTTACTTGGTTGGGTCTGAGTGGCTGTGGGACTGGCAGGTGAAAGAGATTTATCCTGACTGTGGGCCAGGCAGGAAAACTCTAGCTACACCTCCCACTGGCAGAAATGTTATGAACCTGGAATTCACACGGAGGAACCAGACTACACAGACCTCTAAGTTGGACCCTGGCAAGGGTCAGGGACCACCACACTAACAGGAATTTAGGTTCTTATCTGGTCAGAGCTGAGAGGCTCACAGGGATGCTCAGGGACTGTCCTTTACTGGGAAGACCTTCTGGTCTCTGCCCCTGGCTCACACAGACTCAGCCAGAGAAGCCCCATCATGGGAAGGAATGATTGGCCTTCATTTGTCATGTAGAGAAGAAAGAGGTATCAGGAATGTGTGGAGAGCCCCCCAAACCAGGTGTCTTGGTAGGTGGACCTGCAGTTGCTGTTCAGGAAGCATCGTCAAGGTCTTTGCTCCCACTGGGGACCACTACTTGTAAGGCTCACTAGCCTCAGCCTCCTGAAGTAAATGAGAAACAGTTCTAGGGGCATGAAACATTTACTGTAAAGGAAGAGGACAAGAAGCTTTCAAGAAGGGCAGCATATCAGAGTTGGAGTACAAAGAACAGAGTCAAAAAAGACAGACGAGAGGAGAGCGAGGATGGGAAGCTTGCTGCCTGTTCTCCAGCCCAAGGCAAGAATGGGCTTGCCTGAAACAGACTCAAGGGGGCTTTGACGTGTCCCTTGAGATACAGAGGCATGAGACCCTACCAGGAGTAAAGCCAGGAGCTGAAACGTGGCTGCTCTGGCTTCCCAGACAGGCTCAGAATTACAAAGATAAGCAGCAATACTGGGTATGGGGTGGGGAAGGGTGAGTTTTGTCATAGGAATTTTGGGGGGTGTAGGATGCTTTCTTTATCTTAAAGTCTCCTACAGATGTTGGGCACTGGAGTTGCTGGGCTAGGCTGGGAGGAGCTGTTTGCAACAGGGAGCTTTGGCGGGACTCACAGGGACAGACAGGCAGACAGGGAGGGGAGTGCTGCCTGCTCTGGTTTGTCCGGTTGGGGCTGGTTCCTCACTTTGCCTCCCCACAGCTTTGTTTTGTCTGCTGTCTGCCTCCCTCACAGCCTGGAATTCCTGGGGTCTGCGTGTAGTCCAGATGGCTGTGGTGCCTGTTGCTGGGCCATTCTGGCCTCACCCCACTGGGTTCCAAAAAGCAGCACCTGGCATGATTCCCAAGAGGCCAGTGAGACAGGACATTGGCTGTCTGTGGCTCTGCCATGGCTTCTGAAGACAATTGACAAAGGAGCAGAGAAAATCCCGCCTAAGCCCCCATGATAAGGAGCAGCCAGAGCCTTTACTCACTGTAAACTCATCCATCACCAAGCATGCCAAGGCTGTAAAGATGTCTCTCGACTCTCTGTTGCTCCGGCTTTGGCTCCTTTGTCACCTGCTAAGAAGAGGGTAGTACGCGACACACCAGAATTCATCTCAATCAAGTGACCACAGCTCCTTGGGGCTCAGAACCATACAATGCTTCCAGGGCAGTATGAGTGGCCAGAGGTGAGTGAAGAGTCCTGAGAAAGGAGCGAGGGGTGGGATGCTGAGCACCTCCATGGGTCCACTGGTACCCAGTGTTAAACATTTCATATGGAGTGTGGGGGGTGACAAGGGTAGGAAGACAGGACCCCGCCATCTACTTGGAATTGGGTTCATCATCCCTGTGGCATTTATATGCTCTGTCCCTAGAACCATTTTCTGGCCCAAAGCTAGAGACTACATCAGAACACACAAGTTGAAAAAGGTTGAGAAATGCCCCCCAGTTAGGAAGAGATTATCTGATGACCCAATATTTCTGGACACTGGAGAGTGAGTATAGTGGGGTCCAGGTCCAGTGGGTGGGTCCTGGTGCAGTGGGCAAGTCCAGCACTTGCTTTTAAGGAAATCCCAGTTATCAGTGGGAGGCAGCAACATGTCTATGTCCTTTGAGTGGTCAGTGGCATTTGCAGATGGATCAAGTGACTGGAGCCTTACTGAAAATGACTGACTGAGAATGCCTGGCACAGAGGCAAAGAAGCTAGAGTATTGTGGGGGACAGGAGTGTCCACCAAGGGGAAGGACCAGACAGAGTGGAATGAAAATATGTGCTGTGGACATGAAGACAGAGACTGTGGCTGCTGTCGCTGCTGAGCTCCTGTTCCCTGGCCCAATCAGTTTTGCAGCTTACAGCCTGGTGGCCTGGGAACCACTCCTCCCTCTGAAACTGGAACGGCCCCCCATAGTGAGAGCTGCAGGTTCGGTGCTTTCAGTATCACATCTCCCTCCATACTCAGCAAACACGGAACACATCCCAAGCTAAACGCAGTCCTGAACAGTTGCACATTCCAATGTTGCCAGCAGAGAACAGATAAAGACTCTGGCCAGACCTGGTCCAGCCTGGGTGAGATCCTTTCTGTCCACTTCTGAAGAAGACCAGGAGTAGGTGATGGCCTGGGGTGGGGAGACTGAGAAGGGCCCCGGTTTTCTAGTCTTACCAGCCTGACTTTGGCAGATGTAGTTCACATCTCTGTTCATGGTTTTCCCTGAGAGCAGAGCCACGGGCAAGTGGTGGTTGCTCCATTCACTGCCTCCCCTTCTTGTTGTTCCATCCTCACTTTCAGCACCAGGTGGAAGGCTGCTTCTCTCTTACCACTGTTGCTCTCTGTCGAAGGCAGCACCCGCCTGCCTGGTCCTGTCCACGTGGAATGCTGCTGTGGTTGCTCATGTCAATTTGTGACTGCATACTATCTCATGATGGTGTTGGCACCACGTCTTGGTCATATTTGCTCTTTTCACAAAACTAGACCAACAGGTATCTTAGGAACTGGTTCCTAGAAGTCTGATCTGTTGGCAGCAGCTTGAAAAGCTGCCATAGAGGGTTGGTGAATCAACAGGGCTGTAAGATCAGGAGAACCAGGGCTGTGGAATGTGCACTCTAAGTTACACAGCATCCTATAGAAACCTATGAATCCCTTTTTTGGTCTGTGTCTTCAGGGAACACTACATAGAACTTCTTTCTTGATCTGTCCATAAAATGGGTTGTGGGTGTTAGCATTCAGGCATTTACACTGGCCTGCTCTCAGGGACCCAGCAGGACACGTCATCAGCAGTAGCCAAGATGTGGCACTGTAGCTATGGCCATCACCAAGTAGAGAGCTCTACCTATGTGCATGCACTATATCCCCTTATAAAAGGCAAGATCTTCCCACGCGCCCCTCACTCTCTTTCCTCCTGCTCTGACTCAGAGGCCACCTCTTCACCTCTTCCCAACAAGCCTCCCATGTGAGCTCCGTTGCATGGTGTGACTTTGTGATGCCCCTTGGCTCCAATCTACCGAAGGTCACCTTCTTGTTTGTTAAGCTATTACAATGGGGTCTCTCCATTCAGGCAGATGAGATGGTCTTTGTACTCAAAGCTATGGTGTGCTCTTGCACCAGCAGGTGTCATTTCCAAGCAAAGTAGATTGTGCTGGTAAGTGGGCCAGTCATGGGGAGCTGACATTCCCACAGTGGGTTAGTTGATGAGTCCCTGTGGGAAGTGGTCTGCCTCAGCCTTAGGAACAGCAACGACTTCCCATGGGCTCCAGGTAGGTCTGGATACCTCTGAACCAGAGAGAGTGCTGTGGTGGTTATTCTGATGGGCTAACTTGGCCAGAGCATGTGATGGCCAAATAAATATGAGACAACATGCTCTGTGAAAGTACTTTCTAGACATGACTAAAGTTTTCATTATTAGCCTTTAAAGGAAGATTATGCTCTAGCATGTGAGTGGACCTTAGCAGACCAGCTGAGGGGCCCTACAGAAAAGACAGGCAGTTTCCACAGAAAAGGGTGGGCCAACACTGGAAATGTAGCTTGGTTGATGGAGGACTTGCTGAACACCAAGAAAGCTATGGTTCCATTCCCAGCACGTCATAAGCCAGGCATGGTAGCACACCCTGATAATCCAAGCACATGATGCATGGAGGCAGGGGAATCAGAAGTTCATGGTCATCCTTGGCTACATAGTGGATTAAAAGCCAGCCTGAATGGAAGTTGTACCCGAGTTTGTAGCCTGATGTCTTTTGGGATTCATGTTCAAAATGGAAATGCCAACTCTCTTATTTCCAGACTGTAGGCTTCCACTACAGACCTCAAGGTGACTGAGCTCTGTAATCAGTGGGCAGTCCCTTGAATGACCTCTCTTCTCTCTATAGTGTCTGTGAGCTCTGCTTCTCAGGACAGCCCCACATAGAGCCAGCAAGGATTGCTGCACAGACATTACTGCTCAGCACAAAGCCCCCGCCACCTGCCCCTGCCCATCTCTCCTGCAGCTCTATCCTCTCCTCCATGACAGGGCTGGATAACTTTCCATGATGTTCTAAAACCCTCTTCAACACTGCTTTCCTGGTATCTTCTGCCAGCCCTTCACTTCAGAAGTAAACCCCGGGACAAACCATGATGCAATTCCAAAGCATACCATACAATATAAAATTTATTATAAAATTTCAGCAAATATAAATATCTAGGAGCCTATTTGGAAGGCCCTAGGTGGGGAGATCAGAAAAAAGCACCAATAATGACAGGGAGAGGTATGGGGGTAGAGTGGAGGGTTGCCACGAGGCCTTTCATTTGAAGGTCATTGGCCTTTACTCTCAGCTCAGAAGCAATCAAACCTATGGAATGTATTTTAAAACCACTCAACACAGAAACCACAGCCCAGGACTTAACACTACCAGCACATCAGCCACTTGACTGACATCTGTTACTCGGGATCCTGCCTTTCCAGGGACACCTAGATATTAGTGTCACCTGTACTTCTGATCCCCCATTTAAAACAGAACAGAACAACACTGAGAAATGGATTGAAATAAGAACTCACTGTGAATAACTGAGAAAGAAAACAAAGTATCAAAGTTGCTCCCCCAGCCCAGGGTTTAGAAATACAGAAAGCACCTTAGTGGGAATTTTGGTTTTCCATTTCCAAGTATGGGAATCCTAAGTCAGAGTCCCCAGCAAGTACCAGCTCTTGGAGCCACTGGGGTAGGAGAGAGCTATCTCCCATTTGCCCTTCAGTGTTCACAGAACTTTCATGATGATAGTGGGGTCTCCAAGGTAGGAGGGAGGCCGGTGTGCTGGATGGCAGATGCTGTGCACATTTTTCTGATTACTTGCCCTTCTCTTTTTAGAAATAAATCCAGCATTTGCTAAGTTATGCCTGTCTTTGGCATATGGTTTGGCTGAATGCAAACATGGGGGAAAGTTGCTTCCTGTGAACTATAGCACAGGCTCTCCCGTCCATGTGCAGGAGGTCAACCAGCAGGACCCTACTTTCCCACCTAACTGGAGAACAGAACATGTCTTTGTGGGTGCAGGTATGTGTTCCAATACTCAGAAACACATGGATACACTTTGGGTCCAAATCCCAACAGTCCTTCTTCTTCCAGCTCCTGTCTTCTCGGATGCATCCCAATGCATACTGCAGAGCTCTCCCGGTCTGGCCTCTCTCCGCCATCCTCAGGGGCATCTTCTGTCTGCCGGGACTGGTCCCAGCTTACAAGTTGGACTAGGAGCAGGTGTTGCAGCACTGCTTACTGTAGAACCTGTGACTGCACATGCCGTGCTGAGGCACCAGATAGCACCAGTGGAAGAGGTCTCTGCAGAAGGTGTCTGGAAAGAAGCACACTGTGTGTTAGCTCCAGGCTCCTAGGGGCAGCACTGGACTCTGTTGGCTGTCTCTGTTGCACAAAGAAAAGTGACTTTGTGATGGCCAAGGAGGAGCTCCCCTCCAGGCTATTGTTGTGTGAATGAGAGACGTCCCCAATAGACTGTTTTATCTGAACTCTGGGTCCCCAGTTGTTGTTGTGGAACGTTTGGGAGTTGAAATTGACTGGAAAAAAGGGACCATAAGGGGCAGGTCTTGAAGTTGCATACCCTGGCCCTCACTCCCTTTCCCTTCTCTGCTTTCTGACAGTGGATACAATGTGACCAGCTACCTCACACTCCTGCCACCATCTCCCTGACCCCCACCACCAGGACTGTATTCCTTGGAACTATAAGCCAAAGAAAATTGCTAAGTCCATAAAGACGCTGTCTGGCAGGCATTTGGTCACAGCAATGAGGTGTAAACAGAGTCTATAGGGCATTGTTTTAATAAAACCCTCCCTATGAAACTGGGGTCTTCTGGTGCTAAATACACTGGTGCGGCTCCCTGTCCAGGAAGGATGTATAAAACATGGATACTGGATGCCAAATGCCTAATTCTCATGGTGGGTCCAGTCACCGCCCTTACTCCCAGGCAATCTGGCCTAAGATTCAGCCCAGGCAGCCAGGGCATCAGGCTTGGCAATTGCCTAAGGCACCTTATGTATACACAAGGATGGCTTTTAGAGTCTACCCAAGGAGTAAGGAGGTTTTGTGTATTTCAAGGGGACTTTTGTTAAAATTGTCTTTCTGAATACCACAAACAGCATATAAAAAGAGGTAAGCCCATGCTTTTGAAAGGACAGACACATCACAAATGGCTCTGTCCCTTCTGGGGTGGGACGAGAGTGACAGGGAGAACGTTGTGACAATTTCATTGTAAAGTAGAGGAGGTGAGAAGAAGGAAAGACTATTACAGACACAAGGTCCCAACTCCAGGGTGCTCCAGCCAGCACCCCATCTCCCGGGATCTTCCAAGGGACTTCTCCAGAAGTTTGACATCACCACCTGGAACTCCAGGTCTAGCTGAGGGGCTCGGGCACTTACCTCTCTTCTCTGCAATAGGGCAGAAATGGGTGTTGCAGGCCAAGGAGGTCTCCGGTTTCTGGTGCAGGATACAATCTGAGGCTGGCCGTCCTCCCAGCAAACACTGTACGGTTCTCCTCTGCACGCCACCCCCACAGCTGGCTGTGCACTGCGAAGGCAAAGCACGCCGGTCACATGCTGCCAGGATGTGAGCACAAGCTTATCCACTGCCATGTCTGCTTGTCAGAGGGCCGTGCCGTACACCAGAGCGACAGTAATGGGGATGAAGATCCCTGAAGTGAGGTGATGTGTGGCCCTCTACCAGAGCACCACAAACCGGCCCACAATATGGCTACCCCATGATGTGGCTGCTGTCTTACCCTTCTTGAGGTCCAAGAGAAGACAGCCTTGGTCTGTCAGGATGCGCTCAGGTGGGGATTTGATACTGCAGCCTTGATTAAGGTTTCCTGGGATCAGCATGTTGAGGCATAACACACTTGCTAAAGGCATCAGTGTATTGCATAAGAACACAAGTATCTGTGGGTTCACCTAGGAGCTCCTCAAATTATAGACAGTGTGAAAAATGAGAATACTCAGATCCTGTCTCCAGGGAAATGATCACAGGTTACTCTTATGTTTAGAAAAAAAAAATCAGGGAAGCTTTCCCCCACATCATTTTGGGGGAAGGTTTCTGTTGAAGGTATCTGATAGAACGAAATTACTGATTGACACTGAGGTCAATGCCAGGTACTGTCTCACCTGTGTGGGGCTTTGTCTGGAACCAGGTCTTATCATGCCCATGGTGCCAGGACTCTAGTGCCCCTTATCCTGCTCTCCTTTACCCTGAAGGAAGCCACATCCAGGATTAACTGCAGATATGAACCTCTGTCTAGAATGTTCTTGGATGAATCACTGAGGGTCCGATGGACCCAGGGAGCCAGTGCCTGCAGGAGGCTACACTGCGTTGCTTTCTCATGGCATGAGGGGCAGTGTCTTTTGGGACAAGATGGCACCTTCATTGAGATGCCTGGGGAACCTCAGAGGTGTTAAGGCCAGACCCTTTTGGACCCCAGCATGCCAGCCAGGAGCTCCTTGAGTTAGGGCATCCTGTCTCAGCACTCTAGGCAGAAGTAACACAGGGAGAATGGAGAGAGAGAGAGCTAAACAGATCCTGTTCACTAGCTGTCAAGGTGCACACTCCATGAAAACTGCGTAGGAGCCGTCTGACACCAGCCATGTGCAAAAATGTAAGGATGAGCAGCTAGACTGACAGAGGAACTTTAATGGGCCTGTGGAGACTAATCTACCCAAGAAAGAAAACAGCACAAGTCTAGAATGAATTGTTTAAGGCGTGTTTATGCAAGATTGGTGGTTCAAGTATGTCAAGAATGTGGGCAGTTAAAGGGACACCTGGAAGAAGATGAGGTCAGTTCTCAGTTGGGATGTCCCAGTGTGTGGCAGACAAACTGACCAGTTGTTTACCTGGCAGGAATCATTCTGTGAAAAATTGGGACACGCATGACTCACTGGTGTTGCTCGCACACACTTTCAAGGCCGAGTCCCACCACAGGGAACTGGAGCTTTAGGCAAGGACCAACTCACTCACCCAAAGCGCATGCCAGTGTCAGCCAACTGGATACTGAACTTATCCTTACCACCTGCCACCCTCAGAGCATTCAGAGTGATCTCAGATTCCCTGAGTCTAGTGTCACGCCAAATGAATCACCTTCCCATCTCCAGTGAGGAGAGAAATTGGACACACAGAGTGCTGGGAATCTGAAGCTGAAGGAATCGCTTTTGCTCATGTCTTCCTCTTCCGGTAAAGCACGGTTGGGCCTGGAGCCCATGTCTGGAACATTTCCTAGAATTGTACTCCTTCATTTCAAGATCAGAATTAGTGAAAGTCGCCCACAGCTCAGTTTCAACTTGTAACCATGGCAACCAGAACAAACAACGCAGTGGGCAGATACACGTTTTGTTTCTGAATCGCCAGGGTCAGATGGGTCAGCAGATGTTTCCCACTGTGCATCATACTTCTGACACTGCAAAAGCTCAGTTCAGCCCTTTATTCTTTGCCTTGTGCGTGTCAGGGCCCCCACTCAGCTCATGGGCTATTGAGAGCTCTTGGGATGTGGGCGAATGGGACCAAGCAGCAATGGGCCTGGTCTCACTGGGGACATCTGCAGCCATTTCTGTCCACCTGCCTCTCATCCTTTAAGCAGAACCTGTTCCTGTTCAGCTGAGGATTCTACCCAGGGTGACAGTGAGATGTGTCTAACCTTATGACACAGCTATGTAGGAACTTCTACAAGGCTCACCCTTGTGAACTGTTCAACTGAACTTCCAAAAAATAGTTATAAAAATCTTCTCATGTTTTGTATACATTTATGACTCTGAGTTGGGCTGCATTCACAGCTGTCCTCTGCCAGCTGAGGGCCACAGATTGGACACAGTTCACAGTTTCAAAACCATTCATGTGCGGTTTGGTGTGCTTTGCCACGGATTTCTTTAATGAACACATATCAATCACTCATCACTCCTGTATCAGGTAATGTTCTGGGTACTAGATACTCGGTGATGAAGACAAGTGACTCAGCGCCTGGCCTCAGGGTACTTGAAGAAGCCACTGGCCAGAGTGTGGTCCTAAGCCAGGCAGTGCCAACAGCCATGGAAGCTCAGGCCCTCAGCAGTGCCAGCTCTGGCACCCTCCCCCCCCAGGTCCTCACCCCTCCCTGCTTCAGGCTTGGCACCATCTCTGGTGATTCAGAAACCCTGGTTTGGAGAGTCTGAGACTGCCTCATGAGAAAAAAAGGCATATTTATGTAAGAAACAGTCTCTCAAATTCTCAACATTTGCATTTCTCCACATTACACAGGAAGAAAAAAAGATACTTGGCTTAAAACTTTGGAAACATTTTGAATTGATAAAGATTGCAATATACAAGGAGATGAAAAGAAAATATGAAGGTTAAAAATGTGTATTCTTTTTCTTTCCAGGACAGGGAAGGATGGAAATTGTTTATCAATTACACAAACCCAGTGGCTTCAAACTCAGCTGAGTGTTTAGGATTTTTTATCACAGAGTTCTTGTTGGATCTTCCATTTACAAACAGACAAGAGGCACCTGGAGCCCTCAAGAGCTGGCAGTTTGAGAGCTGGAAGACAGGGAGACAGCAGAGGCCAGGAGAAGACACTGAGGCGGCAGGAGTCAGGAGAAGGCGGGGGAGAGCAGGGGCCAGGAGGCTCAGTTGACTGCTTGCTGTGGACAAGTCAATGTCAGCAACTTTGAAAGAAAGAATGTTCAATGGAGAGTCTAGAACCTCAAAGCTTCATCATCTTCCTGCAGTTTCTCAGGAAAGAATGCTCAATGAAGAGTCTAGAATTGTGGTGGTATTGTATTCCCCAAAATATTATGCAGCCTAATAAACTTATCTGGGGTCAGAGACAGAACAGCCACTAGATACAAAGGCTAGAAAATGGTGGCACTCACACCTTTAATCCTAGCATTCCAGAGGTAGAAATCCCTCTGGATCTCTGTGAGTTCAAGGCCACATTGGAAACAGCCAAGCATGGAGACTCATGCCTTTAATCCCAGAAAGAGAGCCTTTAATCCCAGGTAGTGATGGTAGAAAGCAGAAAGGTATATAAGGCATGAGGACCAGAAACTAGAAGCATTTGGCTGGTCAAGTTTTCAGGCTTTCCAGCAACACAGTTCAGCTGAGATCCATTGGGATGAGGACACAGAAGCTTCCAGTCTGAGGAAACAAGACCAGCTGAGAAGTTGGCCAGGTGAGGTTAGCTGTGGCTTGTTCTGGTTCTCTGATCTTCCAGTGTTCACCCCAATACCTGGTTCAGGTTTGATTTTATTAATAAAGACTCTTTAAGATTCCTGCTACATAGAACTGCAAAGTTTCACCATCTTCCTGCAGTTTCTCAGGAAAAATGCTCAGTGGAGAGTCTCGAACCTCAATGCTTGGCCATCTTCCTGCAGTTTCTCAGGAAAGAATGCTCAATGGAGAGTCTAGAATCTCAAAGCTTGGCCATCTTCCTGCAGTTTCTCAGGAAAGAATGTTCAATGGAGAATCTAGAACCTCAAAGCTTGGCCATCTTCCTGAAATGTCTCAGGACTTCTGCTGAGCAATCTGCTTGTGGTACAGACAGCCTGCTGCTTGGTAACCTTGTTATATACCAGCTCAGCTGATCCCACACAGCCACCTGCTGCAGACACCTATTCAGACCTATTGGTCTGGTGGTTTCATGCTGAACCTGTGGCTCTCACATTAGAACCACTTGGAGAACTCAATACAGCAGATCATTACCCAAGAACTCTTTGAAAGATTTTGCCCAGCCGGGCGTTGGTGGTGCACGCCTTTAATCCCAGCACTCGGGAGGCAGAGGCAGGCGGATCTCTGTGAGTTCGAGGCCAGCCTGGGCTACCAAGTGAGCTCCAGGAAAGGCACAAAGCTACACAGAGAAACCCTGTCTCGAAAAACCAAAAAAAAAAAAAAAAAAAGATTTTGCCCAGTTCTGGAGATTGGATGTGACAAGGAGCCACCATCTTGTCAAGGGTCCTTTCTAGGGTCCAGAAAGTGTGGTCCTCTTGTGGTTCTAGGATAGAATTAAATTCTCCAGTTTGAGAACATTTCCTTCCTCAATAAGACCACCACACTAAATTCACAGTGCAGATGTGGTTACATCTACTCCTATCTCGACAGACTAACTGAAGACATTTGCTGACCACTTCTCACTCAAAACTGTCTGTCTCCCTTTCTGCTTCTCAGACTTCAGAATGCTTCTGGATTAGAAGTGATCCTGATGTTTGAGAGATCAACAATTTACACGTGACAGGTACTAGATGCTAGAAGTGGCAAGAAGGATTACTCACTTCATCAGTGAGGACACTAAACAGGTGCATCACAAATAATAGTGTCTGCTTTGAGAACTTTTGGATGTAATGAAAGCAAGCCTGCCTCTTTGTAACGTTGGTCTTTCTGGAACATGGTAGTTGCTAATCCCCCAGGAAGGATTGGTGTTTAGCTGATGGATTCCATTGAATTTGTAGGACCACAGAGATGGAGACCATGGGCTTCATACAGTGCAAAGCTCAGCCCTCAAATACAAAGGACAATAGATACAGAAGCACACACACCCAAGTGCTGGAGACCAAGGGTTCCATTCTGCTACCTCTCTTCTCTAGAACCTCTGTTGAGAGGGACCATTAAGTTTGTCACTTAATGTAGTATCTTCCTTTCCAAATCCAGAGCATTTCCCATGGCCATGGAGATAACAGGCCAATGTTCTTCAGAATGGGATTGCACGAACTTCAACGGCCTTACTCATAACAACTTCTGATATAATTAAGGATGGGGTTGTGCAAAGTCACTCAGCATAGATTGTGAATTATCCATCAATAACTCTAAGCTGGTTCTTATTTTTGCATGCCCCCTAAGAGCTTTGGGAGATGAGAGCAGATGAGTGACTGCATTATGTGTACAGGGCAGCATCTAGCTGTAGTCTTTGTGCATCTGTCAGTACTCTGTGCATGCTCCTCTCTCTCTCTCTCTCTCTCTCTCTCTCTCTCTCTCTCTCTCTCTGTCTGTCTCTGCAGTTGTTATAACATCTCAGTCATAGTTGTCATCTGTGGAAGTCAACAGTGTCATCTGTGACACAGCTGCTGACCCCTCATAGTCAATGTCCTTCCCAAATAACCTATACTGTCCTAGTGAAGTGGCCCTGCCCTGCCAACCTTTGACACACTCATCTCTGTCATGTGAAGTGAGAAGGGTCCAACAGGTGATCACATTGAAGCTGTTCCCAGACCTCATAGCCTGGGAACCAGTAGATCCTCAATACACATGACTGAAATGATTTAGGTCAACCTTATACCATGGTACACCATGAAATGAGAAGATAAACAAAGCTGTTTGAGTCTGAAGAGACCCCAGATAGCAAATCACCACAATGTCCTTTAACCTGGACAAGAATAAGCCTGCCTGCAGTGGAGGGTCAGCCAGGCACAGACCATCCATTACTACCTGAAAATTTTCCAGCCCGAAAAATTTCCACAGTTTATGTGCAGGGTCAAGGGTACAGATGCTTAAGGCAAATATACCCCATGAGTTATTGCTTGCTCTATAAAGGTTATGATATTAAATCAACAAGAGAATCTCAGTGGATGTAAACTGTAGTCAGTTGATACAAATGACTCATTAGACAGATTAGGCATTTCAGACCTACTGAAGCTATTGAAGAGGTATGCTAAGTTTTAGGTTTGGGTTCAAGAAAAATATTGTTAAAGCTTTACATGCTCCAAGAGAAGAGACCCAGACTTGGTCACTACTGACAGGGATCATCTGGGTTGGTCAACTTCATGAGTCACTTGGGTCACATGATCACAAGCCCTGTCTAGTTTTAGGGCTTTGACTAAGCATCTGTTCCCACAGTAATTTCCTCCCCAGAACAAAGTGTGAATACTGACACTGCTTTGCTTGTAGTGCGCAGTGGTTTGCCTCGCTCTTAAATCCTTATAAACTTACCTACATCAAAATGGACACTAGTCTTTGGAACTAGGTAGGTGATCATCAGATTGAAATGTTAACTGTAGCCACTTGTTGAGGTTTAACTGTGAAACATCCTCACAGGATTGTGAGACATCCTTACAGGATCAGGTGCTTTAACATTTGGTCTTCAGCAGGTGGCACTGTTTTTGGAGGCTGTGGAAGTTTTGAGAGGTAGGACCTAGCTAAAGGAAGTGGGGCATGGGTCCGTGGGGTGGGGTCTTGAGATGTGTGTCTTTCTCTGGCTACTAGAACAGAGAGGCATGAGAGGACTATGCTGAGCAGGTGGCTGGAGGTATATCAGTTGCATGCAGGCCTTAGCAGTTCTAGGGTCTGAGTTCACCCAATCTGGCAGCACTAATACCAAGCAGTAAGAAAGGAGGCAGGGCATAGATGAGTGAGGGATACCCAGAAAGCAAGGCCTGAGAAACAGAAGCCCACAGGACTAAGCTGCTGGGAAGTCAAGCAGAAACAAGACAAGGAAGGAAGGCAAGCCAAAACAATCACAGTAGAGGTGAGGCAGTGGGTAAGGAAAAGAGTGTGGGGATACCAAAAACCCTAGAGCAGTAGTTCTCAACCTGTGGGTTGTGACCCCTTTAGGGTCCAAACAAACTTATTGCAGAGGGCGCCTAAGACTATTTGCATATCATATATTTACATTACAATTCATAACAATAGCAAAAATTTTAGTTATGAAGTAGTAATGACAATAATTTTATGGTTGGGGGGTCACAACATTATGAGGAACTGTATTAAGGAGTCACAGCATTAGGAAGGTTAAGAACCACTGTACTAGTGGTACCCTGTATACCCTCAGCCAAGGCTGCTGCTCCAAGGGCCCGGGCACGACATGAAAATCCCCATCTCATTTTCATAGCTACTTGGTTAGCTATAAACTAACCACTGCTGATTTATTATAGATCTCATAGTTTTTCCATTCACACCCATCTCTGGGGATCTCTGCCCAGGTTTTACCAAGAGTATTTCCTTACACTTGATGGCATAAACATTTGCAATGATACACAAGGGCCCAATAATGTTCAGCAACATGTGGAGTCCATCCTCAGCATGCCACACCCACCCTTGAGGGGCCACCCACATGTGAGAAAGCCAGGAGGGCTCAATGAGCTTTAGGGAATATACTCCAACAGAAAGCTGCCCCCTTCCCAATGTAAGCCAGCCACCAGCATCAATGTCTTACCTGAGACCAGGGTGAGGCAAACCAGCTGCCTCTTGGGGGACCTGCAGCAGCATACGGAGGGTGCTTGGGACAGGGAAACAGGCCACAGGCACGTTCCAGTTCCAGGTCCGGCTTTGGCAGATGCAGGCACTTCTTGGAGGCCAGCTCTCGGTACTTTCCAGAGACGTACTTCTCAGCACACCTGAGAACTCTCTGCTGTGTACCGCTCGCACATGTCGCAGAGCACTGTGAAGACGGGGGTGAAGAAGGGCCTTTGAGGGTACTCATCGGCCCAAGTGTTCCCTGATGATACCAAGTTTAACTTATATAAATATAGACACTTCTTGGCTTGGGCCTGGGCATTTAAAGAAGGCATTTGTAACATCCAACATTAAAGTCAGTAAGGTGGATCTGAGGTTGGGTACTGTGGCACAGTAGCTCCCAGCACTCGTGGCACTGAAGCAGGAGGATGGCAAACTTCAGACCCCATCTCAGAACAAAACCAGAAACAATAGATCATAGAAGCATGGAATTATGGGCAATAAACAGGGGCGGTGCAGACAGAAACTTCATGGGGCTGATTCTGAGGACACTTTTACTGAGAAATGTAAATGTTGGGCTGTCACTGATAACAACATTAGAAAAACATTATGAACAAAGATATGTAGTGAGTCACAGCTCCCTGTGTCGCCCCCACACCTCCTCTGCAGCCACGATATGGGCCCTTAGAGTATTCCAGGGTTCATAAACCTCCCCTAGAAACCTGAGTGGTTCTTGGAAAGGAAGCAACCAGGCATAGGGCTGAGAGCATTTGCTTCCTCTGGGCTGCATGCTAAGCTCAAGTGGTGCCTTCTGCCTGGCTCCTGCGTGAGCGGAGAGGCCCTGGACAGACTGGTAAGTGGACAGGAGAGGCTGGAGCATTTGCTAAGCAGAAATGGCACATGAAGCAACATCCTCTACACCCCAGGCCAGTGCTGGTGTCTGCAGTAGGGACCCCAGCTCTGAGAGATGCTGCTGGCTTCTGCTGAGGTAGACAGGCAATGCTGGGTAGCCCAGGACCATTGGGCCAAGCTGCCAACAGGGGATCTAAGGGAGCAGAAGTCCTCACACTCACCTGTTGGCTTCCAAGTGCCTTCTGTGTCCCCTACATCCTAGACAGAGTTTCCATTAGAAGACTGTTCTGTGCTGCCTATTGAGTATGGCACAGAGATAAGCTATGGTGTATGTGTGTAAGTCTGTATGTGTATATGCATGTGTATGTGTGTGTTTGTGCATTACTGTGTGTGTATACATATTCTCTGTGCATGTGTGTATATCTCTGTGTATATCATATATATACACATATATAGCATGTGTATGTTCATACACACACAGATATATATATATTATGATGTGTGTGTATGTGTGTGTGTGTGTGTGTGTGTGTGTGTGTGTGTGTGTGTGTGGTGTTTTAAATTCCACGTCAAGAATTTTCTCCCTGGACAGAGCCCATAAACTATGCAACCTATACCTCCTGCTGTCTAGACATGCAGCTCAGAGGTTTGCCCAGTAGATTCGGCTTTTCTAGTAAAGATGGAAATCCATCCAGAGTCACTCATCCATTTGTTCCGGGTGACATTGAACCTGTGCACTTGACCAGCAGTGGTGAGCTTCCTGTATGCAGTGGACAATGCTGCACTTAGTTTTCACTGACAGTGTCTCAGGAAGATGCAAAGCCCTGAGGGTCGTCTTCCTTCCTAAACAAGGCTCTGCGCAAGGAGTGTGGAGAAATCGGGCACCTTTGGCCCTGCCCTGAGAAGCATGAGCAGAAACAGTTAGTGGCTTTCTTTCCCAGATACCATGGGGAGGTAGAGGTTTGGTCTTGGGGAACAGTACACCCTTGACTGGTGTGGAAAGATTTCTGAGGCTCCTTTGGCCTCACCTTGGCCAAAGCTAGTCAGGAAACCCCTATACTCCAAGCTCAGACCTCCCTGACTAGTCCTCCTTTGGGGTCTGTGTATCTCCAAGCAGTATGAATGGGGACATGCCCTTCATTTTCCACCATGCTGTCATTTGCTACACAGCTGGTGGTTCAGCACATGCAACCCAAGTCATTTCTACAAACAGGAGTTGGCTGTCCATGGAGACTGTCTTCAGAAATGAGTTCTGTGCTTTCTGAATTCACACACCTTCTCCCTGATCTGCACAAGGCTTGAAAAAAGCTACTGATGTTCTTCCGTTAGCGGTGTCATTGTGAGGAGGGATTGGGCACGGAGGGAGGTCAGCATGGATGCCAGGGAAGCAGGTGATCTGAGACCAGGACTGAGAGAGGTAATGGACTCACAGCATAGAAAACTGAACTTGGGCAGTGTGAGAAGACACACTGAATGTAGAGTAGGCAGAAGCAAAGCAGTCAGTTTGGAGAGAAGAGACTGACTGACCCCATTCTGAGGGATCCGATGGCCATACCTGAGACCAAGCAGACACCAGCCACTGTAGCTTCTTATGCTTGTGGCAGCGCTTGAGCAGGCAGACTTCCTGGGTCCTCGGCTTGGGTTCTGAAGTGCAGGCAGTGTCGTGCAGCTGCCGGGCCCTGGCTGAGGGGTTGGTTCTCTTGCAGGCCACTGCTCTCTTCCGCCACCCCTTCCCACAGGTCCGTGAGCACTGAATAAGAGAGCAAATGAGCGAAACATACAGAAAAGGCAGGAAAACTCCCATAGTGTTTGATCCAGCCACCGCCCCTTCTCAGTCCCACCACGTTACCTCTGTCCAGGGCCCGGTGCTCCAGGCAGGTGGGCAGCTTTGAGAATTGCAGGCTTGGCGGCTGGAGGGTGCAGGTTGTGGACACAGGCTGGTTGAGATGGGCTCTTCACGGTAATGTGCCCTCCGTGTGCACTGCACAGGCCTGCTCTGAGTGCCTCCACCACACGTCCGGCTGCACAAGCTCCAGTTTCCTACAGACCAGCTGGTAGGGGACACAGAAGCTTATAGTGAGGGAGGGATGGTGTCACGGCTCCCAGTCAATAGATCTGCGTACATGTGTTGACAAGTGGCCCGTGGTTTTGCAGTGACACCTTACACAGATGTCATCTTTTCCAGTTTTCACGGGGAAGCCATTTCTGCCCAAGGTCACTGGTGCTGGATATGTCTCTCAAACTTTAAGGGGGGATCTGGTTTCCCTGTATTAGCAAATAACACACCTTAGAACAGATCTCTCATCTCCCTCTAAACTTTTTTATTATAAAAATAGAAAGCTTCAATCACATCCCCAATAAAAGACCTTTGTGCTTACACCCACTCAGCTTCAAGAGTCATCAGATCACACCCGGCATTAACTTAACTCTGTAACATCTGCATGCAAAATTTCAATATAACATTTGCATGCAAATTTCAGACAGGGATTTCTATGTGCATTCCTTGAAGATTCAAATTCTTTGTGTTTTTAAAAACATAACCATGGAACCATGATGATATCACATTATGGTATTTAACATGTGTGTATGGGGGGTGAGATGTGGAGGAGCTGGAGGAGGTGGGGAAGTATGATCAAAATACATTGTATGAATAAATGATGTTCTCAACAGACCGATTTACTTCCAGTCAGTGACAGAAGCTACTTCCTTATCTTCCTTACTTCCTACAGCCTGCTCCCCTGTCTCTGCTCACAGGATTTTGAGACTGTGTCTCTGTCGTTCCTATTATTTAGTTGTTGGGTAATTCAGATTTGATTTTATTTCACCTGTAATCACTCAGGGCTTTTTGGACCCTTTTGATAGGGTGTTGTGACATCTCATCATCTTTTCAGTTTCTTTACAGTGTGTTCTCCCAAAGCTACACTGTGGATTCCCACTCTGGTTTTAAAAGCATCCTTGTTAATTAATGTGCTGGCTGGAGATGGGCAATGGAATGGAGGTGGGTCCAAGTTCAGCCCAGTGGTGTCCTGCTAGGTGTGAGCTAAGCTTGGTAGGGCTTCACAGCCTTGTGTAGGAGGGCTTCATGGCCATGATGTTCAACCAATGCAGGGGACCATGAGGATACACACTTTGGCATGGCCATGATGCTCAGCAAGTACAGGGGCCATGAGGACACACACTGTGATGTGGTCACAATGCTCAGTCAGTACAGGGGTTGTGAGAACACACACTGCAGTGTGGCCACAATGCTCAGCCGGTACAGAGGCCGTGAGGACACACACTGTGGCGAGGAGGATTTTTGCCCATTAAGCTATCTCCTTGGTCTAGCCTGGGACTTCTTTGATTGTCTTTAGACTAAGGTGGTAAATCTGAAAGGAGAGGAAGCTGAGGACACTTCCTGGGAGAGGGAAACACCCACTCTGAGTTCCGTGATACCCAAACACTTGGTTGCGTCAGGGTGCTTGTGCTTAGTTTTGTTTTGGAGAAGCCTTATGCTGTTTTATTCCTGAAAAGATTCCATTACATGTTGAAGCAAATTGTGAAAGCCCTATCATTTTAAAACACACGAGGGCTCTAGCAACTGGTCCCACGTCAACTGTGGGAAGACTTCAGATTCTTGGTATCAGCAAGAGGAGTGTTTTTCATTACATGCTAAACAAATCCATGGCGCATCCTTCTGGTGAGGGACTGTTGTCTGCTGCTGTGGTGTGATGGCTCTGCCTGTGGATCCTCTTGGCTGCTCCTTGGCCACCTCGGTGTGCTTTCATGTTGTCTTTTTATATTTTCCAATTTCCTAGGTCTGCTCTCAGCCTTGCAGTCTTATAAATGGTAATTGGTGTCCACGCTGGGGCTGAGAAAGACATCTTGGCTGCTCACAGGCTTTCCGCACCTCCTCCCTAAGTCTCCTGTCTCCACCATCTCAAGCCACTCCAACTGGGTTGATCCGTTCTCTACCCATCTCCCTTAACTGCAAGTCATTAAGAAAAGCCTTCTGAACAGGGATCACGCAGATTGCTTCTGCAAGCGCCAAGTGTCTGTTTTGTTTTACAGAGAGAGCTCAGGG
Organism: Peromyscus aztecus; assembly: GCA_902168405.1. NCBI lineage: Eukaryota > Metazoa > Chordata > Mammalia > Rodentia > Cricetidae > Peromyscus > Peromyscus aztecus. The sequence goes on along the minus strand of CABHPQ010152976.1, from coordinate 21,040 downwards.
GAAATGCCTTCACTTCAGCTTAGAAAGGAGTTGCAGTCCACACTGTTCCTCTGCTGCTACCCGAGGGAGGGTTCCCCATGCAGGAGCAAGCCTCCTTCACAGCTGACCAGGGACCACAGCAATGACTGCTTTGTTTAATTCGCCTGTGTCTACCAGTAGAAACAAGAAGGCTGCTCTTCCTCGGACGGTCAGGGCTCCCAGGCAGGATATGGGTACACACAGCCTCGACTGTGGAAGCTCCCTCACAGGGCCTACATGTGTGGATCTCACCATGACTGTGAGTCATAGAGAGAGTTACTTTCTCTCAGACTGTAAGTTATATCCTTGGGATCGTTTGCTCCACACTAAGCATCTGTACTGGTCAACAGCTACTAAGGTTTGGATCTGGACTGTTCCTCAAAGGCCAGGGTGTTGAAAGCTTGGTGCCAGTCCTTGGTGCTACTGTGATGCAGGACACATTAAGAAGTGAGGCCTTGTGATGGAATTAGTTCACTGGGGCATGTCCTTGAAAGAGATGCTTCTGGGTCCCTATGAGGGAGCAGCTTTCTCAGCTTCACATTCCTGCTATGATGTGATGTTTTCCCACAAGGCCATGCAACAGTGTAGCCAGCTGTAGAGACCTCCCAAACTGTGAACCAGAGTTACTCTTTCTCCTTTCCAGTTGACTCATCCCCAGCATTGCCATAGTAACAGATGTGTCTCAATTAAATCCCCACCCCCTGCACCTCACCATCCAGTCCAATTTTAAAAACAAAAATAGCATGTGTCTTTATCCTGTTGACTGTTGTCTTCATTGGCGTTTCAAGGTCAGGCATTCTGTTCTATGTTTTCTAAGTTGACTCTTAGTGGATGCTCTTGGGTATAGTGAACATGGGGAATGATGAACACACAAATCCCAGTCACAACACACCTGTAAGGAGCTGTGGTGAGAGTTATGTGCTCACAGAGAGGTCATCTGACAGATGGGGCCACAGAGAACAGTCACCGTCTAGAGGCTTCAGCTTTGGCATTTGTCGCTAGATGAGTCTTGTGCAATCTGGCTTTCACACTTAATAGCATCTGTCACAGCACTCAGGTTCCTTCTTATTAAGCTATCTTCTTTACATTTGTAAGTGAGCCCCAATGAGCTCTATAATACCCCCCCACCCACCCAGTGCACATAGACACTCAGCATTTAGCAACTTTCAGCTGCTTCCGTGGTCTGAGAGACTGGGTGCTGGTCATGCTCTGAAGCCACATAAACCTCATCTTCGTGTGTAAGTCATTTGAGACCCACCACCCTTTTCGAATGAAATGTTTTAAATATGACAATTCACATTCAGCAATAAACACGGGCACTTGGAAGCGGCTACCCTTCCACAAGACAAAAATAAGTTTAGTTACAGCACAAGCAGACTATGCACAGTGGCTGGGGTCAGAGGATGGAGGACGTACAGGAGGCAGGTGGCCAAGGCCCTGTAGCTCCCCCTTCTTATCAGGTGGTGAGAATTTAGGATTGATCTCTGCCAGGGGCATTTTGTCACCATCTCTCCACACCAGTCCCAAAACAAGTTCTAGCTCTGTAGGAGCCAGTGGGCCTGTTAGCTAAGCAGACGCACAAGTGTGAGCTGTGGGACCAGGTGCACAGGCATGGCAGACTGTTATAGTCTTTGGGCATGTGCCAATCTCTTGAACAATGCACCCAGAATCAATGCACCCGGAATCTCCAGGTTCTCCTAACATGCAGCAAGCACCGAAGGCTCAGAAGTCATGGTGCAGCATGGCTGGTGCACACTCTCCTACCTTCTCCGCCAGAGGCGGTTTACACAAATGACAGACATACACTGACCAGCAGGTACGACCTTCTTTTGTCACCTGTGACATGCCCTTCTAGGAGTTCGAGCAGGGTCTAGCTCTAGGTCAAAACAGAAAGCCCGCTCCTGACAAATGGCTGGCAAGGGGCAAGTGCCGGCAGCCAAGCCCTCCCCGGCCCCTTAAGGATTTCCACTTAGCAGTTACTTCATTTTCTTTAGCTTCAAAAAGTTGGACCACTTCTTCTCCTTTGTAGAGCTGAAGGAGAGATTTATAATGAGCCAGACACAGACCCGGAATTGTTCTCATGTCTAGATGCGGGATTTCTCTGCTGAAGCGTGCAAAGCCAGACATCAAAAGCTTGCTCCGAAGGAGTCACTGTGGTGTTAATTTTACAAACTGTGGGGAGTCAAAGGCGTGTAAAGGTTCACTTATCAGAGGCCAAAATGCTATTTTTACCAGATTTTCTTTTCTTACTGTCCTGTCATTGCACATTACTTTACAAATAATCAGTAAGGACCACAGAGCTTCATTTATGCAGGTAAAGACAAGGAGGAGAGAATTCTGGGAGATACACAAACAGCAAGTTGACCTCCATGTTCTGGATGGTCTCAGTTCATCCAGGTTCTAACAAAAGATGTCCATCTGAGCACTTTCTTTCTGCAGAACACTGGGCTGTTGCAGTGACCTTCTCATGATGCCTTAGAGGGACTGATTAGTTCCTGAGTGAAGGTGGAGTCATGGTTCCTGGGACGTCTGCCCTCCATGCAGTTTCCACCAGGAATGGGAAGAGAAGGGTGTGTTTGATCCTGGTATGGCAGCAGAAGCGACTCCTGTTTACCAGCTTTTCTCCAAGGAAGTTTGGCCTAAGAGGTCTGGTGGCCAACGCATGAGTGAAATGAAACAGGAGCAGGCAGTGGTCTCAGTCCCAGACTCTGTCCCCAGACAGAACCAAGGTCCACATTTGCCCTTGTTCTGTTGGAAATAACTGGAGCTTCCTGTGTTCAAATTTCAGTTTGTGGTAGCAACTCTGTAGCATGGATTGGGTCTTGTTAATAAAAACCCAGAGTCAGATATTAGAGTGAAAGCTGAAAGATCAGAGAAAAGAGCAGCCTTTACACAGTCCTCAGCTGAAAGGGATCCGAGCTCCTGTCTCCTCCCATCTTATATTCCTCGCTCTGTCCAGCCATATCACTTCCTGCCTCTACCGCTCTAGTGCTGGGATTAAAGGCATGAGATCCACTGCCTGGCTCTATGGCTAACTAGTGACTGGCTCTGCCCTCTGACCTTCAGGCAAGCTTTGTTTGTTAGAGCAGACACAAAATATCACCACGCAACTTCCTTTGACCTACTGCAGAGGAGGAAGCTACTCCTTAGGTACTTGGGTCTGCAAGGTCCTTTGCTTAGGATGTCCTCCAGGAACCCAGCCACCTTGGTGCTTTGGTGGAAGTCTATATGCCTTCTGCTGTCAAAGCAAAGCCACCTGGGAAGTTAGGGGAAATTGTCTCCAATAGTTCATTCCTCCAAGTCTCTCAGACAATCCACCTTGGGAAGTGGCCAAGAAACATCCCCACTGCTTGGACAAGGCAGGCTGAGGCAGGGGGATGTTCACAGCTGAGGACTGGCCCAGGTGACCCAGACTGTACTTACACCATCCTACACCAAAGCGCATATGCACTTTCTCACTGGCAGGCTCTCACAGTATCCTTTCATGTTCCTCTCTCGGTAGAGAACCACTCAGATGGGAATCTGTCCTGGTGGTTCCCTGTGCCTGCTGTATTCTTCCCAAGACATCAGCCATATGGCCTGGGTGGTCTCCTCCCTGCCCACGAGCTCACATTGGCCTCTTTAGAAGGTGGTGTGTACTCACACTGAATGGAGGTGTCCACTCCCTGAGACTTCACCCCGAGGGAGCTCTCTGGACCTGCTCACCACTGAAGTACCATCCTGGAGATGCCAAGCTTGCCCTCGGATGCCCACAGCCCTTTGCTGTCACTGTTGTCTTTTGGGTTCCATCCATCCTGCTGCGTCAGCCTTTAAAACCTGTTTATGCCAACTGGTCTTGTCACTGGAACTATGTAATGTAATTAGGTTTGGTGTAACTTTGTGAAACATGAGCATGAAAAAAGAGGCTTGTTTCTAAGAAAATGAACTTGAGTCTTGGGAATGACTCAGTAAAGACCAGTCATTAAGTGGGACTGCTGTCAAATTAGGTGTGGCTGAGGAAAAAGTAAAACATGGAGAAAAATGAAAAAAAAAATCTGAAGTGATTTTGCTCTGAGATGAGTGGGGTGAGTTCACTCATTTCCGAAACTCAAACTGAAAACCCGGGGCTCTGAGCTTGGAGGTGGATCCTTATTCATCGAAAAGGTTGGGTCATTAATTAAGAAACTTGGCAAATGACACCATTGCAGATCTCAAGTGAAAACAAATATTCAAGCCCCCTGGCTATCCTGTAAATTCACTAATTTTTAAAAAACACTGGGTAGACAGACCTTGTCTTGACTCCTGACCTTCTATGCAGAACCCCTGCTTATGAGTAACTTCCTTCAGTAGTCAGTGGCCCATCTCAGCTCCTGCTACCTGTGCAGGACCCTGTACTGAAGCTGGATGCTGGCCACTGTCCCCTGAACCACAGTCACTGTCCCACTCCCAGGCAAAGCTCCTCACTGCAGCCTTGAGGTGTCATGCCATTTCATGCCTTCACTTTACTTAGCTGAGTAGATCCTGCCCCCAGGGGAGCCCATGGGCCTTTGCCTATGGACCAGGCAGCATGCCTAGCTAGACAGACTTTGAGAAAGCCAATGGGAATGATGGCCACATAGAATTGGCAGCATTAAGGTGGGCTGAACGGGCCCCCATGGTGACAGCATGGTGAATTCAGTGTGGCAGAGACAAGTCTTAGAGAACCAAGGACTGGAGAGGATGAGAGTGTGGCAGTGAGGGCTGTGGGGAGTCGGAGGTCTTAGATGGTATTTGGGACTCTAGACAATGGAGATGGGGAGACAGACTGGACGGCATCTAGAGAAAGGCTCTGTGTCTGTGGGAAGGGTCAGCAGAAACGGCGTCCCTGGAGATGATGGGCTCACTGGATGTCACTGTGGCTGTGGGTGAGGTGCTGGTGGCAGGTTCCTCACCAATGTGGCTCACACCGACTGTCCACAGAACACATGCTCCAGAATTGGCTCTTGCACCATCACCTTTGTGGAACTCACAGGTTGAAGAAAACGCAAAGTCTCACACATTGACAGTCTCCACCAACCGAGCACAAACATGAAGCTGCTGTGGGTGAAGCATCATGGTATTCCTCACAGTTTCCTTTTGGGTTCACCACAGTGAACTCATGCTGGGGAGAACTCATTTCTCCTATACATATAGAAATCCCTCAAGTTGTGACCATGTGCCAAGAGGATTGTGCTAATCAAAGCCTGTCTTTGCTCCTGACCTTGCATACATTGCTGCCCATCTGGGTTCTGAACACAGGGGAAGCGTGCTGTTGGGTAGAAAAGTGACCCTGGGTCAGGATGTCTGGGTTCAAATCTCTGCTCCTCTTCCTTGGGAATTCCTTTTAGAAAATCATGAACATCCATATTTGTTTGTATCATCATCTGTAGACTGGAATTCATCTTAACACAACCCCTCCCCCTTGAAGTGTTTAGAAGAACAGGAGCTGGTATGCAGTAGGAGCTGCTGAACCACGAACTGCAGTTCTCATGGAGGCACCCGTCCTCTCTTTTTCATCCTTCCCTTGGCCCTTATCCTTAGCCCTTATCCAGAAAAGTAAGCATGCTCCTTAGCCCTTATCCAGAAAAGTGAGCATGTTCCCATGTGGTACACAGAACTCAATAAACCCAGTTCCTTATCAACTTCACACACAAACAAGGAGATAAAACTATGTTTCATATTGCATTACTTATACGTATGTTTTTGGAAACTCTTTGAAAGGCCATTAAAAACATGGCCAATCAACATGAAATATTTTAAAGCCAAAAATAACCATAGAGACACAAACACAGGTTGTATAGCATCTTCTCGTTTTCCTGTCACATATAAAGTAATAAAGAGAACATTATTATGCAGGAATATTCAGTCTGTCGCCAATATTGTAAATTTTAAAATTCTACAAGCGAGAGGAAGGAAAAAATTGAATGAAGAGAGCTATAGTTTATGTGAAGAAAACCAAGTGCATTAATGCCTTTCTAAAGAAGAAGAAGAAGAAGTGATTTCCTGAATTATAAATACCAGAAAGATCTGCAAAAGTGCCCTCCATCTCTGCTGGAAGAGTATTCCAGAGCTCATGAAGATGAATGAGCATAGGAAAGAAGTGTCTGTGAGTAGCTCTCATGAATCCCGTGCTTTGTAGAGAAAACATAACCAAATACTTGAACAGCTTCCAGAAGAAGCTGCAGAGGCCCACTGAGTCAAGAAATGAGAAGCCTGGGCTATTTTGTGTTGCTTTTAGGCAGCACCATTAGATGCTTCCAAAGAGGATGAGGTCTTTCTTCCTCTTGCTCACGCTCACACCCATAGGCCATGGGGTCCCCCAGGAATCTTATTTGCTGGTCAGGGAATATCCTCCTTACAATTTTTAGGTGAACACCATCTATACAAACATGAACTTGCATGCTACCTAGGTGTGACAATTCCTCGTCTAAGATGCTTCATCCCTTGGGAGCTTTCCTGTCCGAGGATGTGCTATTTTCCTAGCTGAGGAGAGATGACACCCAAATTGTTCAGAAGATGAATCTGTTAATGGACACATCAAGGCTTGGGAAACAGCATCATTTTGTTTTCAACAAGAGGTGACGCAGATACAATGCTTTCCGTGAAGACACTCTCACTGAGGGATGCAGTTACCTGGCCTGGGGTGGCAAATATCCTACTAAAAGGGCCAGGTTATAAAAGGTTCAGTTTAGTGATCCATATGGGAAGCAGAGGTGTTCCCACCACGTCACCTACAGCCCTAACTGTAACCATATATGCAGATTTGGTGGCAGCAGGATTGGGCCCACGGGGCCAAAGTTTACCCTTATGATTTAGTTAATTTTGTTGATGAGTGAAAGGATTGAACACAGCTACAGACATCAGCTGAGACATCTCAGAAGACACGTGTGGAGCACAGCCTTAGAGGACTGTGAGAAGAGGACAAAGAAGGCTATGGCAGCCAACAGTGACATCAAATCTTGATATTCCCAGGACAAATATTAAAGAACTAAATGAGCTTGTTCAGGTGGCCCCACACACTGCACCTCACAGTGAATCCCATGAAGTAACAGCCAGCCCACGTAATGCCAATGCCAGGCAAAGCTCTGAGCTACATTAACATTCCTAGTACCTTAGGGACGAGGGGACATTGAATCCAATTTTGCAGGTGAGGAGACTGAGGCCCAGGGACACACGCATCTGGAAGCAGCAGGGGTAGAGAAGGGAAGAGTGAGCCTTCCTTCCTCCTCTATTGCACTTACTGCTGTAAAAATAAGATTTTTTACAAGGCTGGTCAAGCGATCTACAGTAAGTATTCTCTTCGACCCAGTTCTAAAGCGCCCTGGGTGTGCACCTTGGCAGGGGTTCTGTGGCTTGCTTATCCTAACTGTGCAATTGCACTTTTGTCACACGTATCTGTTTCACACTCAGTCTGTGCACACTTTGTTGCTCTGGCTGAGAGTTGCGTGTGGCTCTTCATTGTTGGCTCCCATGAGGAACAGGGACCTCGGAACTTCCTTTCCAGGCAGTCTTGGATCAGTGATGTAGTGTCCTTCTCTGTTCAAAACAGCTCCTCCCAGTCATCAGAAGCATCCTGTTTTCTAGCTCTGAGATGTCATTCTTCTTCTCCAGAAGGTGATCTGTGGTGACCTGGGAGAAAGCTGAGGTGCCCAAAATGGATATGAACATTTCACGGAGGACTCGGGTTCACTTGTCTTTCTTCCGTCATGTATGATATCCCCACAGCAGGAAGCTTTGTTCACTGCTCAAGGTGCAAAGAGCAGTTTGGGGGCGCAGAGAATTCACTGACCACTGAGCTCAGCTCCTTTTCCAGAACATTCTATAGAAGGAGTATTAGGAACTTATTCCATCCCAGGAGATGGAGCTTCCTTGCTGTGTGTCTTCTTTTTATCACAAAGATGTAAACATGGTGGTGTCTCTCCTTCTGGTGCAGGCTTTTCTGACATGCTACCTCTCAGTTTATTGGATGTTTATTCCTAGGTAAATATGTAGAAGGGATCTTCACCATGCTCTTGAGTACATTTCAGGTGTTCTATGTCTAGTGCATCTGGACTGTGGGAGTCTGGAGCACAGCCGCTCAGCCCCTAAGGCTTGGAACATGGCCAGTGGGGACACTTTCAGGATTTAATCCAGAAAGCTCTAGTTAGGGTGATTCTCAAGTTCCGTGCTAGAGTTATGGTGACTGAGAAACCACAAATTGCCAAAAACACAATGAGTTTTCTGAGAGAAACCAAAGAAGCAGATTATATGTGCTTGTTCTCCCCAGCCCCCCAGCCTCCTGACATACTGTGTGAAATCAGCTCATACCCTCCCTGAGTCTCAGTCGCAGTCCTCTACGTCAGGGGATGCAGAGGGACAATAAGTACATGCCAGTCTCAGAACTCAGTCCCTGTTGCCTTCAGGGAAACTAGCTTGCTAATTAAAAACTGAGCACTGTATTTCCTTGTTTTGTATAAAAACTGAGAGCTGTCAGTCAGGGCTGGGTGGTGGGGTGTGGGTGTGAGCATTGGACACTGTCAGTCAGGGCTGGGTGGTAGGGTGTGGGTGTGAGCATTGGGAAGTGTGGGGCAGCAGAAGCAGACCCAGCAGTAGTTACTGTGGCTGCTACACAGTGACAGTAGCATTGTTAAAGCTTCTAAGTGGCTGCCGACTAGGAGCTGAGCATGAAGGGCTGGCTGGGGGATTGTAGGCAGTTCTTTCTGGTCAGTAGATAGTATGTGATCGGATCTCTGCTGAGAATATATGTTTATAAAAGTCAGAATTGTCATTTTTGTGAAAGCTTGGATAATTCCATTTTTGCAGCAGGCAGGTCTCCCTGTGTGAAGAGACTGATTCAAGGAAATAAATCCATAGAGCAGGTAAGATAACAATGGCATAATTTCCTGGCTCCATGGAAATCACCTCTTCAGATACCGTCACTCATCTCAGGACATCTGCAGATTAGTTACTTTCTTTTTCTCCTTAGGAACTCTTAAGTGCTCACTGGCTGGATTCTTCATTGTCAAGCAGGCCCTGAAAACCTTGCTGATGTCATTAGATATCTAATTATAACACTGTAGCTATTACACCTAACTAACAGTGTGGTTTGAATAAGAATGGCCCCCACAGGCTCACACATTTGAATGCTTAGTCATTAGGGGGTGGTATCACTTGAGAAGGATTAGGAGGTGTAGCCCTGTTGGCGTAGGTATGGCCTTATTGGAGGAAGTGTGTCACTGGGGGATGGGATGGCTTTGAGGCTTCAAAAACCCAAGGCAGGCACAGTGACTCTTTTCCTGCCACTTGTGGATGCTGATGTAGGACTCTCAACTTCCCCAGCACTATGTCTGGCTGAATGTTGTCATGTTCCCTGCTATGATGATAATGGACTAAAGCTCTGAAACTATAAGCCACAATTAAATGCTTTCTTTTATAAGAGTTGCTGTGGTCATGGTGTCTCTTGACAGCAAAAATGCAGTGACCAAGACACTAACTAAATATTTAAGTTCTAGTGTCTGTATCATCCTTTGGAAGCATCTGCCTTCAGTCTTGACATCCCAAGTTTTCAAGGGGTTCATATTGCAAATGTCATGTCATCTAGTACTCTTCTAGAACTTGTGCAGAAACCGAAGGCATGAGGAGAGCTGAAGTGTATGGGTGTCTTCTTAGTGAAACTGACTGTGTTATAATTGATATAATCACCAGTCAATACTGTTAAAAGTCTAATGCTCAATAATTCTAACTTTGTATGGTGGACATATGAAATTATTTTGTATTTGAATGGTTTTACATATGCCTGATATTCTTCTGTTAAGTTGGGCAAAGAAAATCCACGTTTAAGGACTTGTTCATTCTCTAGCTCAGATGGTCTAAATGATTGGGCTGTGGCAGCCAAGGGATCAGTCAGTGAACATTCATTCCAGAGGATCATAGGCAAGGTGTAGAAGCAATGTCTGGGCAGTGCACACACACACACACACACACACACACACACACACACACACACACACTCGAACATTCTCAAACACCTGCAAATGATCTGTGCTGATAAATCCAGTGTCCAAATCCATCTAGTTTATTGATTTTTCAATATTATAGTAATGATGGCTAGTGGCTAAATGAGGTGTATAATCTATAGAAATTCTAATATGTATAACAAATCTTTGTAATAGGTAAATTTATTATGCCCAATTCAAAGGTGGTGAAACTGAGGTTCAGATGTACCCAAAATATGCAAGGGCAGGTGACAGAGTTGGGGCCCGGCATAGTCTGGGAGCAGCACCTATTCTCTGGATGATCCTGAGAGTCACATGCTGAGACACATCATTTATGTGGTCACAATGAGAACCGAGAGAGAGTGGCAACCTCCAGTTTTGTGGCAGCCCCTTACTAGCACCCTTTACCCAGGCAGGGATCAGGGCATGGCTTCAGAGAGAAGCAATGCTCCTGCTGACAGACAGACTGAATTCTGAGTGCAGGTTGTTGGTAGCTTGTAAAGCAGACAGTTGGTGGAAGGAAATCACATTGATAACTTCATAAAGAAAGCACAGATCTTTGATCATTTTTTAAAATTTAAAGTCATGGTGGGAACTGTGGAAATGATGGTTCAAATTAAACAGCACAGATTCTTCTTTTCAAAAGTCAAGCCAACAGCTGAAAAACTCAGCACACCCAAAGAAGAAGAAAAACAAACAACGAGACAAAACAACAAACCACCTCCATCCCAACCCACTGCTAGATACAACTTATACCATACACCACCACTGGCTCCACAATGCACCGGGAAAGCGCAGAGTTGGCAGATCTTACATGTACCTGAGATCTCACAATGACTTGGATAGAGATGACCCAGACAGAATGAGTAGGTGAAAGAAGCCTGGAACAGAACCCAGAAACACCCTTTCTTCGAAATGCTCATGTCAGGGGTACATAGCACCACACAACTAAGAAATAGAACTTTGTAGGAAGACTGACTTCAGCAAACCCAGGTTCACCAACTTGACTTCTCTTAGGAAATGTTGGAGTGCTGATTCTATGGATAAAGACAAGAAGAGTGAGTAAGACAGGGCAGTGACTGGAGCTGGGAGAAGCACGGCTGAGAATCCCAGACTATAATTACCCTTCTGAGACTCCTCTTAAGTCTCATGCCCTCCAACCAGCAAAGACCTGAAGTACCTAACTGAAGAGTGAGGAAACTGTAGCTCAGAGACGGGCCCAGCCACCTGGTTCATTTGAACAGACCATCAAACCCTACAGTTGTCGTTGAGACTACGAAACAGATCAACAGGCTATGATTATGGAAAGGAGACAGAACGCAGTGAGGATGACAACAATATAGAGCAAAGCGGATGGAGAAAGACACCTGTTACATGGTAGGGGCCTGAGCTGAGCGGGGCAGAGGAGGAGAACACTGAGCTTAGTTGGGACCTGTGCAAACAGCTCAGACTGACTTCATGAGGTCTCATGGGGTCTTGTGATCTTGTTCGCACCCTGAGACACTGTTTTTACAGTGATGGGAGGTTTTGTTTGAAAGTGAGGCTTTAATATAAAATACAACCTGAGGAATATTGTTTTAAAATACATGGGAGCTTCATGGAAGTAACGGAAGACTATGCATGATTCCTTGGAGATTTCACTAGTAAAATAAAGGCTGTGTAAACAGACAGGAGGGGGACAAAGATGAGAAAATGCAAAGATTCAGTTGTCTTATTAATACTTGTCAAAAATGTCATGGTCGAATAATAAAAGGCAGGAATAATCCTTTTCTTCTAGATGCTCACACTGCAAGGGAAGATGCTTGAAAAGCACTGTTTATTTATAGGTGGTTCATTAATTAAATGTCTTAACAAATAACTAAAATATAGCTTGTATTCTTAGAAAATGTTAATATAAACTACAAAAACCAGTCATTAGGGAAGATATGGGAGGAGCTGGAAGGGTGAAATGGGAGATGATTGTGATCATATTTCATTATATACATGTATGAAACTTTCAAAAAGATTTGGAAACAGTGAACAAAAATATGCCTATATTCTAAATACGACTGATTTTAAGATATGGCGGGAAGTGTGAGATACAAAAGAAACATCCGGTAGATGGATGACACAATAAACAGATTGATCCAAAGTGACCTCACCGGTAGTCACAGTTCATAAAAGTAGATTACATTTATACATAAAAAGATATTCTTCACTTGATCAAACAAAACCCACTGAAAGAATATGCACAGCTATTTAAAAATAAAGAGGTCTGGAGTGCATCAGCCTGAACCAAGACAGAGGACACAAAGCTGGCTCCATCATGTTCATCCCACACAATACAGATCGCAAGACAGAAAGCAGTCTCAGAGCTGAGGATGGTCCCTATTTAATAACAACAACTCACGGCGGAACTACAACCCCACTGGCGTGATACAATTTTAAAGTCAATTAGGAAGTAAGTTTATGAGAAAGCGTTGAGAAATGGCCAATTGTAATGTGGGGTTTTGATATACAGGGCAAGCAGAAATGAGGGTATGAAGGATTTAAATTGACACCCTAGGAGTTCCATCTGATGGTCATGTAAATGACCTTTCTGCAGAACAGAGCACAGGGCCCTAAAGCCTGCCATTCCCTAGCTATCGAAGCCCCCCCCTCCAAATAGTATAATGTGAACTCTTCTTCTGCAAAGTAAAAATGCTTGAAAGAGAGAGAATCTCCATTTGGAAACTTCAATAAACTTAGAATTGCAGAGACACAGCTTTAAATAATTTCAGGATCGGAGAAAAAAAGCAATGGCACCAACTGTGCCCAACATCCTCCAGTGTCTCCTGTTTTCCTCTCCAAAGTCCTAATTCTGATTAAAGCTTCCAGTGAGCAACACAGGCAATGATCACGTGAAAACAGATACCGGTGGGCAGTACAGCCTGCCTCTCTGGGTGTCAGCTATGTATGCTGCATGGAGGTGTCTATCCTCTACCTTTCTACCTGTCATCTGTCTGTCTATCTATCTATCTATCTATCTATCTATCTATCTATCTATTATCTATCTATCTATCTATCTATCTATCTATCTATCTATCTACCTATCTAGCTATTACCTATCTATCATCTATCACCTACCTATCATCTAGCTATTTATCTATCATTTATCTATCATCTATCTATCATCTATATCTATCTATCATCATCTGTCATCTATGTATCTATCTATTTATCTCATTATCTATCTATCATCTACCGATCTATCATCTATTTATCTATCTATCATCTAATTATTATCTATCATCTACCTATATATGTAATCTATCTGTATATCTATAAATATATTCTCTATTTATGAATTGAATATCTAAAAATCTGTGTCAAAGATCTACCATCCATTTTTCATCTATCATCTATCTATATGTCTATGAATTTATTGATCCTCTATGTGTCAGTAGCTCTATTTATTCTGTATATTTACTCATTTCTATAAGTATTTGAGACATGTGTCATAGGTTGGGTTATCAGGTGACAGTTATATTGAGTATGGAGGGAATGTGGACATTTTGCAGTCAGTTACACTG
>CABHPQ010152976.1:0-5000 GCA_902168405.1 Peromyscus aztecus | reverse complement strand
AAAAACCTTAAGAATGCTTGCATGCCTTTGTGTGAATGTCCAATATTTCAGAATTTACATATTTCTCTCTATCTTTAAATTCAATATGTTTTGCACTGAGGGTATAGCTGAGGGGTAGAATGTTTTCCTAAAATAAGCACAAAGCCTAGGCTCAATCCCTAGGACTGTCATGAATGAATAAACAAAACAATAAATAAATTTAACATAGTTTTGCAACCAGTGCTGCCATTCATTTGATGAAATAAAATCATTTTACAAAAAAGCTAATTTTCCAACTATATTTAGTTAAAATTTATATATGAATACTACATTTATATCATTTCCATCCCTTTCCTTTCTACTTCCATATCCCCTCATTTCATCTCAAATTCATGACTTCATCATTTTAATTATTATTGCTAAAATAGGTAACCTACTGAGTTGATTTAAATCAATACTAATATTAATTATATTTATCTCATATTTAAGCAGAGGGTAGACCTTTTAAATGATTAGGTTCTGGTCTTTTACAGCTACATTCTTACATCTCAGGCCATGAGAATCCAGGATATGTGTCCTTCAATGACATCCCCTTACTTTTGCTGAAAACACCCGTGGCATCCCTCCTCCCCTATGAGTTCCTGTGCTTTCAGTGTATCCAACTCCACCCACTCCTTCCATCCCAGGGATTTCCTTATGCATGTGACTCCTGTAGAACGATCCCTGGAGCAGCTGAATTTAACCTTTCCCCAAAGGTTCCTCTACTAAATACTGTAGTGGAAATAACTTTCTGCTCTGTTAGTTGCACTAACATGAGACCTTGGGGACCGAACTCTTGCATGAGTTTGGAGGAATAAAATCCATATTGAAATGAGAAGATGTGCAGGTAATATTGACATAAACACTGATAGCCCACCTTCTCAGGTTCCAAATGTGCAGACATGAAACCCTGCATGCGTGAGTACACACCCCAGTAGGGTGTAGAGAGGAGATGGCTATGTCTACCAGGATAAGGCAAGTGTCCTATGCCCAGGGCCCAGGACAGATGCTTGACCCTAGTGCCCTGATGGAGAGGCTATGGGAGGAAGGGTGAGTGCTCCTTGGTAAGGGGGACTTCTTTGTTTCACTCTGAACTATAAGCATACTTGAAGAAACCTGTGTGGTGTCGATCCAGCTCAGGTCCACTGAGGAAAGTGTCTTCCCTCTCTAGAACACACACTATTTTTCTTTCACTTATTTTCCTTTAGGTGGTAGGGAGATAAGATTGAGGATAGAAACTCAGTTTGAATTTATCAGACTCTTGGCCAAGGACACAAGGACACAGAGGTAGTGAATCAGCTCAAAGGTAACTGAAACCCAGCATCATGTCCAGCTCATCTCTGCCACCTTGTTCCTCTGGTGAAGTTCCAAGGAGGGAAGCAGTCGTGCTGAGCTTCAGAACATTGTCTCACATAAAGCAAAGGTAGGAGGGTGTAATTTGAGTCAGGTCTTGTACAGATGTGGAAGTGTAGACAATTAAAGCAGTAGGGCGGCCAGAGAGCCCTGCTGCTCTCCAGGAGTTATCTGTGTAACACTGCTCTACAGGACACACACTTGTGATGTCACACTGGGCTCTCTTGTGGATCATTTCATACAATATGATTACAATCTTCCATCACCACACATGGAGACTAGGAAAATCCCACTCCAGACTGAGTGTGTTTTTGTGAATCCAACGTACCTAAAACCAGGGCTAGAAGGATGGGTCATTGGTTAATAGTGCATACAGCTCTTGCAGAGGATTTAAATTCATTTCCAAGCACCCATGTTGAGTAGCTCACAATCCCCATATCCTGGTGATCAGTTCCCTCTCGGGCCTCCTCAGGCCCACCCTACCCACGCACACACACTTAAAGGCTCAGGTCCCAGCCCTGGTCATCATCATACATTTAAGAAACAATGAGTTCATAGAAACACCACTTTGGTCATGGAGGTGTCCTGGTATACCACACTGATATTGGCTATCTACTAAAAAGTCACTAATTCATGTTCATGAAATTCAATGGTGTTTCACTGCCAATCCAGACACAAAGGGACAAAGCCATAGTCTCTTGGATTACATGCATTTATCTGGATAGCTTTAAGAAGTTTTATTCTCAGATCTCAACTTCAGCATTTGCTGAGGGAAGGAATTTATGAACAAGTGAACAAATGATTTGATAGTAATAAAATAAGGGCAAGGTTGCTAATTGAAAATCTCTCTTCAATTTTCCAAATCTAACTTCTGAATTCATTAAAATATAAGTACCAGAAGAAGAGAATATTAAGGAAAGATATGAGAGGTTTACAAAACCCGTCTTAAAGCTTGTTGGGGACACTTGAGTCATGTATGAGTGAATGTTTTCATCTGAAAGAAAAGCCTCATCCCCAGAAATGCCCATTGTGTATTAGAGAGCTTGGGCCGTTGCCACGAGCCCTGCTTTGTAAACATTTCAGTATGGAGCTTATGATTAGTTGCTTGAGACACACTGGACCAATCACAGAAGAAAGATTCAATTACATTTCAAGAAAATTTGAAAAAAAAAAAGCTGATGCCTTTATGAAATAAACAGCAGACGATTGAGTTCAGCATCAAATTTAAGGTTCCACTCCAGGCACAGACCCCATCGGATCAGGCAGATCCCCACAGGACTCTTGGCCCTCACTGCCACACCCAGGGGCAGGATGATGTCCATTCAGGGCCCACAGAGCAGGAGAATTGAACTAAAGTGTGATGGTGTCATGAATAAAGAGCAGAGGTTAAGGGGAAAACAAAGTAGCCAGAAAGGAAGGTGGAGACCAGTGGCTGCTCATGACCACCACGACACCATTTCCCTAGAGAGTCAGGACAGAAGATCAAATGGCTGTTTGTAAACCCAGAAGAAGGACCTCTACTGCTGATGCCAAGTGACAGGTATTGAACCAAGAGGTGAAGACATTTCCAAATGTCTTCTCTGATTTGGGAACTAGATATCTGTAGATAGCTACAAAGATGATGCAACACAGCATATTGAAAAGTCTGTATGAGACATGATTTTGAAAGTACAGAATATATGAATCAAATTTTCCTCCAGGTGAGGAACCGTGCAAAGCCATTGAGAAAGGAAGACACAGTCAAGAGTTATTCTTATCAGGCTCATGAGCAGTTCATCATTCTTCAAGAACTGAAAATATGAAAATGATACTGATGTTGGATTTTCATGCTCTAATATTGATTGTATACCAGGTAAATAAGCTATTTTCAGGCAGCATATAATTTAAACAACCTACTTGGCTTTTGTGATTTAGAAAGCTCCAACAGCATGAACGTATTGAATAATTTTACAGACTTAGGGAAACCAAGGATTCCATTCTGAAGTCCATATGTCATCACACCACATTCTTGGTAATAAGATCGAGAGAAACCAGGTCAGAACTGGGTTGGAAGTTTCCTCCCTGTTGGCTAATTCTCAAAGTGCTAGAAGATGGTCTATAGGATAAGGTGGATGGGACTGTTATCAGCAGTATAGCTCAGAGACCCCATGTACAAAACTTGAGTACCCAGGAAGGAAATACCTAGGAGTGCATAGTGGCAATTTAGTGTCAGAAGTAACCAATCATTTTTTGATTGGATTTCTCTGACTTACAGCCATGGCATGGTTGTTACAGCAGCTGTGATTACTTGTGCAATATCGTGCCTACAAACACCTCATCATAGAAGACAGGAAGACTTGTAAGCCCCATACCCACCTGAGGATTTATACACAGTTAATGTCTCACGAGAGAGAGGCCTTTTCTTTAGTAGTGTAGCCACTGGTAAGGGGTTTATGTCCTGTCAACAACCCTGATGTAACTCATTGAGTCACACAAGAACGACATGACATTAGAAGAGGGTGCTGCTTGGGAAGAGGAAAGGGACTAACTAGTGTGAAAGGCCAAATCAGGGGATAATATGATAGAAATACATTGCGTATATGTAAAAAGATGTATGTCATTGGATTCCATTGACTTCTCAAACTCTGAAGGTTCAGAAGTGGAGAGAATACATTCTAATGAACTACTTCATCAAGATGACCACTTTGGATGAATTGGTGGTTAAATGTGGGAGAAGAAAAGTCCTCACTTCAAAATAAGTCACATTAATTAACAGTCAGTAAATAAATATGGACATTGCCTATGCCTTCCAACAGAGGTTCCACAAGGGAAATTAAGGAGATGAGACTAAATAAATTCTTAATGGCCATGAGCTGCATCACCTGTAGGTGAGTACACATTCATGTGTTAACAAAATCTTATGAAAGGAGGATGGTGGAAGAAAACATTGTGTTTCCTGGATACAAGTCTCTTGTGGACTGATGGGCATAACTCTCTAAAATGGAGTCATGGCCAGTAAGATGCGTCAGAGGGTAAAGACACTTTCTGTCAGGCCTAAAGACCTGAGTTTGATTTCTAGGACCCACTTGGTGGAAAGAGAGAACTGACCTCAACAAGTTGTCTTCTGACTTCCTCATATGCACCATGGTGACATGTGTACATGAACATACAAACACACACATAAATCACATGTAAGTAAATGTAACTTTAAAAAAGCACATCCATCTGGAGTCTGCTGGAGTGGGAAGACCATGTACGTGGTACTCAGCAGATGAGTTCAAGCTAAGTTATCTGCTAGGTGGTCTTGAGCCATTCCCCAAACTTCTGGTTGCTATAGAGAGAGACAGCAATACCAACATCTTCAAGATGCTGAGGGTGACTGACTCCTTTATCATCACAGAATCCTCAACTTTACAGAGAGAAGGCAGTCTCAAATATTTTTCAGAAGTCACCTTGGAATCTGAGCTGGCTGCAAGAGTCATACTCTGAACCCTTTGTGGTTTCTACAAGATACTGTATATGAGACCACAGTGAGTGCACATAGATGACAATGTGGGATTTTTATTTTGACTGCAATGAGCATAGCATGCTCTTTGGAGGTACTGAGAGAGAGAGAGAGAGAGAGAGAGAGAGAGAGAGAGAGAGAGAGA